>RJWJ010008514.1:0-53175 GCA_004363605.1 Indri indri
GGGATGGCAGGAGTCTGGTGATGGAGGGAAAGATGATAGCATGAGGGAAACATATGTGGATCTTGGATTGAGACATGTTCTTCAAATACTAGTGGATTTCTAAGTAGACACTCCTTACCAAAAGAGCCATAAATAATGGCTGGACTTGGTCTGGGTGAGTACAGTGGAAACCACAGCCGTGGGAGCACCAGGCGCAGGGAGCAGGCACGGCCTCGCACTGTGGTGGCAAAGACGCCACTTCCGTGGCTGCAGGAAGCCCTGTCCGGGGTCCTGGGGCCCACAGGTAGGAAGACCTGTGGTCAGTCAGACAACTGACAGGAGGCCACTAGTAGAATATCAGAGAATTCTGGTTCTTGTCCTATTGAACACTTTTTTCCCTAAAGTTATTTATTTTCCTTTTTCTTCTTTTTATTTTTTAATCATTTGGGGAGATTAATCGCAGACACATGAATAGCTGCAAAGATACTACATTTCTTGTCACATTGCCTTAGTCCCCCCTGCTCTGTGACAATTTCTCAGTCTGTCCTCATTTTTGATAACCTTGACAATTTTGAGAACTACTGGTCAGTTATTTTGTAGAGTGTCCCTCAATTTGTTTTTTTCTGAAGTTTTTCTCATGAATAGACTGCAGTAAATGGGTTCAGGAAGACCACAGAGGTAAAATGTCATTTTCATCACATCATATCAAGGTATCTGGTAGCTGTGTGATTTGTCACTGGTGACAGTGACCTTGATCACCTGGCTGAGGGAGTATTTGCCGGGGTTGTCCAGAGCAGAGCTACTTTCCCTCCTCCATACTCTGTTCCCTGGGCGCCGGTCAGTAAGTCCAGCCACTCTCAAGGGTGGGGAGGGGGGTGAATCTACACTCCACGCTGGAGTATGTGTTCCTTCCCTCCCATTTAGTTATTCACTCAATCATTTATCTGAGTCAATGTGGACTCAGGTATATTTGTTTTGTTCTTTAAGTACTACATTTACTTTTTTGCTCAAATTTCTACAGCTTCGGGTTGTCGGAGCTTTTTCAGGTTGGCTCTAGTGTCCCTATGACGTGCCCCCTCCTTGTGTCATTTGAGCCCTTTCTACTGTTTGCTACCAAGGTGCTGCGGGCTCGACTTGTATTTCCTGAGCCAGCCCTGGGACGAGGCATTTCTCCAAGGAGCCCGGTTCCTCTCATCGGAGAATTGTATTTAGAAACCAAGATGTGGGCCTAGGATGTGCTTATTGCTGCTGGGCTGTCATTGCTCCCAGGCCCTCTCAGCAGACAGAGCAAGGAAACAGATGTACGTATGCCAATCTTGCATACACGCACGCCTCTTACTGTCTTTGTCTTCATCTCTTCACGTCCCCACTAAGACCATGAGTGTGTGCCTCCGACTCTCACCCGGGAGGCTTCCCCCTTTGCACCTGTAACTTCCCTCTCGCTCACGGAGAGAGCCGGCTCCCAGCATCCGCCACTCACTCGCTGGTTCGCTCAGCCCCAGGTACAGGTAAAGCTGACCGGGAATCATGAGTTCTCTCGTACCCCTGCTGAGCACCGTCATCTGTGCTTCTGACACAAAGGAATGTTCATGCATTAAATGTGAACACAATAAAAGCTTGAAGGAAACATAAAGGCACATGAAAGAATCAGCATTCAAAAAGAATGCTGAATCAGCTAGAATAATGAATCCAAGTAAAAATATGAATTAACACAATACACAAGAATGCAAAAATAAATAAGTGACGTGAGCAGGGAATAACGGAGCTCAGGCTGACCAGCCATTCATACGACAGGGGAAAGGGATGCAGGGATTTGGCCGACCACGAGCTCAGGCTATGACGGCGCTGCCAAACAAAACCGGTGGGTCTGAGTCTGCACTGATGAAAATAGAATATTCCAGTAAAGGAAAGAAAATGCCCCACTGTCTATGCACAGGTCAGACAACATCTCTACAGATACAAACATTTATATCCATCCTCTAAAAGAGGCATAAGGAGAGGGAAGAGCCATGCAAGAGGAATAGGATCACACTCTTAAAATACTAGCAGGGATTAGATGTACCCAGCGCTGCTCCAGGGGACAGAACTGAGACCAGTGAGTCTGATGATATTCCCGAACTGAAGGAGCTGAACCGGGGTGGGGCAAATGCTCAACCCCACGTACTCCTGATGTGGGGGATGGCACACTCTTGGCACAATTAAGATCCACAAGACTGAAGGGCAGCACTAGAAGAAAGATCCTAAAGAAAGCTTCAAGAAAAGGCTGCAGAAGTCAGTGCAACTGGGTTGTTAACGACAAAGTTTCAGGGAAGAGTGCAAATGAAGTTAGGAGCCCAAACGAGGGTGATCAAGGGACCAGGAAAGTGAGATGGAAGCTCAGGAGGAGAAGGGGCCAGGGGGACTCCTGAGCATGAAGACTGCACCTTTTGCTCACTGCCAGCAGGCACACTGCACGCCTGCAAGCCAAGTCTATTCGACGGGCACAGAGCAAAATGGGCATAATGGGGACGGTAAGAGGAAGGCAGGCTTGTTTGATTGGAAGGAAAACTTCCTACAGTTAGAGTTGTCCAAAAATAAAACATAATCCCTATCAAGAGAGGGTTTCAAACAGAGTTGGTCAGGAGACATTAGCCAGGGTAGCTGTCAATGACTGTCTAACGTGCATGTGCCGTGACTGTAAGAGATTGGAAAGTCCTGGGAGCAGACACCCAGGCTTCTGTTGGGTTTGGGGGCAATTGAACCAAGGGGAGCTGACAGGAGACCCCAGGAAGTAAATAACAATAATCAGAGATTCAAGCTGCCGGGGACGAACCAGCACGTCCAGATGCTATAAAACACCGCAAGCACGTTTGATTTGATGCGGCATTAGAGGTTGCTTGTGTTCTTTATTTTACATACATGTTTTTAATAAAAAAGATAACCTTAAAAAAACTCACACTAAATTGAGGCCACAAGTCCAGAATTCGAATCTTGCTGCAGGCACAGACTCCCTGCAGGATCTCGGGCAAGTTGCTTAACTCTCTGTGCCTCGAATGCTCTATCCGTAGGACAAAGGGATTCGACCGGGAGGTTTCCAAGGTCTCATCCAGCTGTAAACTCTTATTAATATAAGTAGAGAGACCACTAGGCAAGACAAGACCACACAAACGTTACTTTCCTGGACTGTAACTGAGCTGCTTTTCCAAGCCCGGGTATAGTTTCTTTAATATCTTTGTTAGCAAAAGGAAAATGGATTGAAAAACACAAGACAGCAGTCTGCATTTGATTCCCCACAAGGGACATAGTTCAAACAGTGACGAGGAGAAAAAATATGAATGGATTCAAAGCTTACAAATAAAGGAGCCAAAAAAGTCAACTTAGATCTATAACAGTCCTTGACAATGTGTGTCGTGGAGGCCGGAGCGGACGAGAGGTGAGACCAGACATGATGTCAGTGTGAGTTTAGAAAGGGACACGGCATACAAAGGCCAGTGCTATTTTGGTTTGCACATGGAAAGACATCCTGTCATGGGATATTATATTCTGTGTGGGCACCTCTGAGCGCAGTGGCCAGAAGGGCTCCTGAGGGATAAAAAGGAAGACGGAAAGCAAGAGCTAGCACAGACGCAGACGCAGATGCGCACAGGCGTAGCCCAGAGCCCGGCACCTCGCAGGGGCTCAGCAAGTGTTGGTTGAACGAATAACTCAAAACGAGCGGCAGCCTGGAGGATGGGCAGATGAGGGAATGCTTCATTTGTAAAATGCGAATAGACAAATGTCCCCCATCTGATATGTACTAATATAGATAAGTGTGTCTCTCTCTGTGTGTACATATATGTCATTTGGGAAAACGTGTAAGGTCAACACCTGGACCTGAGCAAAAGATTTTCAATGAAAGTAAACATATGTAGAATCACGAATAGAAAGTACACGCTAGTTACCAGGAAACGGTGACAAGGAGCCCAGTCACCCATCCGGGGGAAATGCCCATTTGCACGTGGCGGGAATCCGTCCTTCTCCAACCCAGGAGCTGGGCAGAGCCGTTTTGTGGCCCGCGTTGCGTCTCCACGGGTCTACATTTGTCCCCACTGTGGTTGCCCATGGCTGTGGGCTCAGGGATCCCTCCCAATCCTGCCTTTCTAGGATTTGGGGAAGATACTAATTTATAATGAAAGAAAAAGCTTGGGTTTGGAAAGTTGTGATCATTCTGTCAGTCTGTCAGCAAACTTCTTGAGCCCCTAAGGTGGACAAAATAAATACCAAATAGATGAGGGAGTTGACAGAGAAAGGGCATGTTCTTTTGAAACTCAAATCACAATATCAGGGAGGAAAGCAATAAAAACAGAAAATGTACTTTCAAACTTGGCACCTTTACTAAATAACAAAACAATAAAGGGATGTACAGAATGGATTTGCAAATGAGATACATGCTTATTGGACATTTTGGTGTGACCACGGTGGGTTCAGTCACATCGAGGACTTTTCTTTCCTTAGGACGGACTTTGGAAGGCTGAGGCGGGTGGTGGGCCCTTGTTAGGCACCTTCCAAGACCAGATGCACCGTGTGTGACCTTATCTAACCCTCATAATCCTGGAAGCACGTAGATAGGCTTAGTCCTAGTTTACAGATGAGGAAACTGAGTCTCAGAGAAGTTAGTCACTTGCTCAAGTTCCCACAGCTAATGACTGGAGGGGCATAAATCCAAACCCAGATTGGCCTCCCAGAGCAAGTGAGGCCACTAAATGCCTAAATGACGGCGCAGAAGAGCAAAGGAGAAGGTGTGAGGGCCAACCTTGGAAAGCTTTGTGTGAAGATTTCAAATGTGGCACCGTGTGGGAGAGCTCTGCCTTCGGACTGCGGGTTCGCGGTCAGGCTAGCCTGGTCCCCGGGAGAGCCTGGCTCCGCCTTTCGCAGGGTTCTCTGTTCCTGCGGCACCTCCAGCAAGACCACCTCAGGATTCAGGGGACGCCTCGGGGGACCACACCGCAGGTGCATCTTCACGCTGGGAGTTTGCGCAGGGAAAAGAGCACAGCCTGGGCGAGTTCCACCTACTCCGCTTTGCAAAGAGTCTGCCTGTAAATCAGAGATTGGGAACCTAGGAGCAAAAACGTTGAAAAGGCTTTCTTCACTCTTTGTTAATTTGGGACTAAAAGAGTTGTCAGAACCTAAGGGCTACTCGTCGGGTATCTCCACCCCCAGAGAAGGGAAAACAAGGCTGCTGGTGAACCCGTTTTCCCCTTTCCGCCTCAATTTTGTTTCCCATTGCCGTTTTTCCTTTTCCATGGAGAACAGGGCCGCACAGGTAATTAATTCTAGAGCCGAAAATTTTATCTTCTCCGTCGGAACTTGCTGTGGTGGAGTCAATTCTGAATGTGAATGTCATGTTTTAGAGCCTTGAAGTTTCTGATAACGCTCTATGGGATTTCCGCATTGAAATATCAAGTTCTAGAAGTAAGAAATGGGTCAAAATGCAACTCTTCAGTATCATGGCTGCCAGGATGACCTTATACTTTGGGTCCCCAAGCCTTCTAAGAGGCCCTGCCTCAGGGGACAGAGCCTGGCCTGGGGCACCTGGTCCGATTTCCAGCCCTCGCTCTATGACACAGTGTGATGAGGGACAAACCACTTAACCTCTCTATGCCTCGGATCCAGATCTGGGATCTGGAAATTCCATGACCCAACCTCCAGAGCCCTGGCCACAATGCCCGCATTATGACATTCTGTGTTGAACCTGGACGCGGGTCATTGCCTATCTCATGACACAACTGCGAAATAAATGAACGAGAGAACGAATGACGGTCGAGGCTCCAAAAACCATTTCATTTCCTTGAAAACTTTGAAAGAACAATCAAAGGCAAAGTTCAGCAACCAAAAACTGGAGACTTTGATTTGCTGTCACTGAACAAGTTGAAAAATCTTAGTGAGAGACACTTGAACCTTTTAAGTATCGTCTTGTGGTAATAATGACCTCTCATGCATATTTATGCACTTAGCTTTATAACAACCACTTGAAAGACGGGATTTTTTCCCCCCCAGGGAATGAAGCTATGTGAAGTGTAACAAAATATTCCAAGTTCAGAGGTCCAAATGTGTAAAATACAGAATGTTGGAATTCCTTCTACGTAGAAAGCGCCTTCGTGCCTAAGCGAGCCCACGGATTTATTGATTCAGGGAGCATGCAGGTACTTGAAATTGTCAGACACTTGCCTCCCCCGACCTGGCGTTCTGTGGGAGAAACAGGCCTGCCTCACTGACGTGTGTGCAGCCTAGCGTGGGTCAGGACAGGTAGCATTTGGAGATGGAGAAAGCTGGTCCTCAGTCAAGTATTTAACAACGAATTCCGGACAGGCTCCACGACCAGAGTCGCTCTGCAAAGCAGATTGTTACTGTTACTCACTGTCATTCATTACCCTCTCAAAGTAAAATCTTATGACCCCATTTCCTCAGTAAGTTAATTATTTTATTTCTTTGTATGAGGCAAAACACTACTTTTATTGTTAATTAATATGCTAAAATTAGGTTATACCATTCTGGACATGTGAAATCGAGTTTAGTACTTTCAAATATATTTTTTAAAAGGCGGCTAAAAATAAATGCCTTAAACGTCTTTTTTTTTTCCCCAACTGAGTATAAATTTCCTTCCTATGAAACTCCATTTCTTCCTGCTGTTATAAATGACATAATGCCATTTATTTTCCAAAAGGAGGAGAAATAATATTAATAATAATGAGACATTCAGTTCACATTTCAAAATTCAGGTATTTAATAGTTGAGAAAAAATAAAGAAACAAAAATACAAAAAAAGAGAGAGATAATCATCCTTGAGTTTCAGGACCAAAATCATTAAATGGAAAAATGAGAAGAATTATTTATTTTGGGGCCAATTTTAGGCACTTAAGATTTTTTTTTTCTTTTTTCTTTCTCCCTTGATCAAAGTGAAGATATAATAGGAAATTCAGAAATTTCTCTTCTTGAAGAAAACCAAGATAACATGTCTGTCCTAGAGAAAGACAGGACAGAGATTCATCCGACAGTGGACACAAAATGACTTCTTGATTCTCTCAGTTCTTCCAGCTCTAATGAAATTCCACCTGATACATCTGCCATAGCACACTGTTAATTACTTTTCTATTTATTTAGTAGCTCTATAAGAGGAAAGCAATCTATTGCCAGGGAATTGGTTGACTCCTGTGCTAAGTAGATGGCATTCCGATCCTGGGAGGCTGAAGTCTACCAACACCGCACTTCTATTTCATTGTTGCGTCAAGTGAGCACCCAGCAGGCCCTGCTACAAAAATGGATTTTTTTCTTTCACTGCAAAAGACCAATAGTTCTCAGAAGTCAGTGAACTGATTCTGGGTGTCTCTGCTGCTTGTGTTGTCAGACCCTGCTTCTTCCTCCCGCCCACCCGCCGCCTCGGAAAATGAGACGATAGGAATAACTAAATGTAGAGTTTACATAGCAGGAAGGGTCTTTATGCCAGATCTAACTGTGAGACCTTAGCCTTTTAAATCCACGATGTAAAATGCACTTTTAAAAATGTTCTGTGTCTCCAGAGATGACGTCTAACTCTGAAGGTGAGAAGTCCACGACATGGCCGTATTCCTTTGCACCAGGCTCACATCCAGCCAAGGCGTGCCTCGGTGGCCACACCCACGTGGGCCCGACTGCCTTCTCCACGCTGGGGCACCGGATGAAAGGAAAAGAGGCAGAGATAAGATCATCTTTGCCATCTTGGCCTCATCTTCTCCAGGAGCCGGAGAAGAAGCAGACGGCGAATGTCCAGCTAGAGGCAGTTATTTAAGGCAGGAGGAAGGAACTCAAATCTGGTGACAACGCAAGATGAATCCGCACTCTCTTTCCTGACACGGCAGAGTGGGAGCCCTAACGTGTGGGTCTCCTACCACTCCGGAGTAGAAATAGGCCCCTCTCCATTCCAGTCTTCTCTCATTGCTCTGCGTCTTCTGCTTCTTGATTTTTTGGTTTTTTTCCTGTAAGACTGTAAGACACCTGATCTCTTTCCAGCACGCCGACACGAGGCCCTAGGAGAGGCGAAGGCCTGGAGCGCGAGCACGGACGGGCAGCCGGCCAAGCACGCTGCCTCCCGTCCACCTTTTGGCTGGGGCTGTTCCCTTATTCAAGCCACCGGGACCACTGAGTGACTGTTGTACACAGGTGGCCACCTAAGCATGCAGGGGCCACCTCAGGTGCAAGCCTGGAACCGTGAGGGCTTCCACCCTGGCCAGCCTGGGCCTGCCCTGTCCACCTCTCCAGGCCTGCTCAGGCCAGTGGCCCTGCCACCAGCCTGGCTCCTGCCTTCCCCTGTGTTGTGGAGCTTTCTCCACCCACCGCCTTCATTTCCTCTCACCTCCCAGGCGACGCCCCGGCCTGCGCTCCTCTGACTCGCTCGTATCTCATGTCTCCTGCAGGACCAGGGGTGACACGTTGCTACCCATAACCCCAGAAAGGGAAACAGGAACTCCCGCCCATGCCCCCCTCTATGGATTCGCCTTCTCTCTCCTCCCACTTCCTGCAGGGCCCAGACCCCCACTCTCTTTCTTGCCTCTTCCCAGCTCAGGCTTTCTTTGCTCCCGGCTTCAGAATCAGATCCCACCCAGCTCTGCCCCCAGCTCTAATCTTCAATGGTGTCCGCCGAAGCCTCTAACTGGAAGGGCTCCCAAGACCGTCTTCCCCCGGGCTGTCCCTCCATCCGTCTCCCCTTCTCTCCCTGACTTGGCGGAGCTGTGATTGTCCCCTACCCTTGACCCCGTCGATGTGGACAGACACCGTCTCATTATGGGAATGTTACTTTCGCCAGGGCTACCATTAAACTCACTCTCGTTTTTTCTCCTGGTAGGAGAGTCAATTATGCATCAGAGTCTATTAATCTTATAAACAGTTACGGAGTTGAAGAGGCCGAATCGAACAGCTGAGGTTTTAAAGAAGTTGGAGTACCAGGGCCATTATTATAATGAAGACCTGTGATGTATAATCATGTCTCTGGGTGACCAGGCACAATTCTTTGTCTGAGAAATTGTAAATGATGTAAGTTTTTTTTTTTCTATTTAATGTATACCAAGCAGCCTGCCCAAAGCTTGTGCCCATGACCAGTGGTCTCCAGGGCCCCTCTCTGCCAGCTCAGCCAGTCCCAGGCACCTTCATCCCTAAGCTGGCAAACCCCACAGGCCGGAGGGCACTTCCTCCTCCTCCTGTCCCGTCCATGTAGGGACTGGGGAAAGGACAGCCAGGCCGAGGAAGAGGTGTGCTGCTGACCCCTTGTACTGAGACCCGTTTGTTTGTTTGTCTCTTAAATTTGGTTCAGTGGCATAAAAAAGGGAATTTATCTTTCTTCCCAGATGCAACAAACAGATGCTAGAGACCAGGGACCTTGCATAGTCAATAAAAGATAAGTTATAAAATCTATAAAACTGCTGAAAGAAATCAGAATTTCAGCAAATTCCAGTTTTTTTTCCAGGCTGCTCCTTTTGATCAACAATGGGGAGTGGGGGGCAAAGCTAGTCGTGCATAAAATTCCATCTGCTATGATAGCATGGAATGACTGTGGCTAGAAGAGGAAAAGAGGACAGGGTGATATTTGAGCAGTGGTATTGACGGAGTAGAACTGGAGAATGGTGCCTGCGATAAAGACAAAGCTGTCACGATCAATTAGCATTTAACTTTTGGTAAAGATCTTGGAAGTGATGGGTTCTTCAGATTTTAATGTGCATCTTCAAAGTAATTTTGTAAGCTATTTAAATGATGCTCCCTTTTTACAACTCTACATAATTTGATTATACAAACCATCCTCCAATCCTTGGATATGCAAATGCAACATCAAATGATTTTTTCCATATTTTGATAGAATTTGATGTTGGTTGCAGTGACAAGAAGTGACACAAATCGCAGCAAGGCATCAGTAACCCATTCATCTGGCACACTGAAGACATTCAGATTTTAAATGGCCACTTCTTGTGAATCACCCTTAAGAATAAAAATTTGGAAACCAAAGGCAGGGCAGTTGTCAGGGTTTGGAGTCAAACTGCCTTAGATTCTAATCCCAAGGCCACCAGGATGCTGAGCTTGTGAATGAGATTCTCAGAGCCTTAGTTTCCCCACCTGTAAAATGGGAATAATAAGGCATAGCTCCCAGAAATGCGGTGAGGGTTAGCAGTTAGAGCAAAAACGCCCTGCAGGACACGGAGAAGACACTCGCACGGCCGCCGCTGCTGTGACTACTACTACTATGACTATGGTTACTAACAAAACTCTGGGCTATTCCTTGGCAAAGGTATGTTTCAAACAAGGATCAGATGAGCTGGCCCAGAATTAGCTCAAGGTGACACTCGTAGATTGCAGAGCTCACCCCAGGCTCTGGGACTCCAGCTGGGCTGACGCTGGGAGGGAGATTCTGGGGGCTGGAGGCATATTGATGGACTTTTGATCATTAAAAACTTGGATTTGTTATATATGAAATATTCTTAAATTGGTCCAATTTCACATTTTTATTGATTGATGCAGGGAGAGATGCATCTCAGCAATACAAGTCATGTATACCATAAAAAAGTCGGTTTTTGATGATCATCTTTGCCAAGATACCAAACGGCATCTCATTTTGCGGACTGTTGCTTCAGCAGCTCCTGAGAACAAGGCCCACAGAGCCCCCACCCATGCACCCCAGTTCCAGTGTATGGAGCTCAGCACCAGTCCCACCACGAGCTGGGGACAGTCCTCAGGCTCCTGCGCAGCAGCTAGACCTGGGATCTCCTCCCAGGCTGCCTGCCGGGGCTGCTGTGTTTTAGGGAGAATGTTCTGACTGCTTACTCTGTGCTGGGCGCTCGTCTCTTTAATCCTCCGGCAGATGAGGAAGGCGCTGTTATCACCTCATTTGCAGCTGAAGCCAGAGAACTGGACCGGCAGTGGCAGAGCCCACGGTCAGACTGCCTTGTTCTGGAGCTCAGGTTCTGAACCGCCATGACAGCAGCGCCCCCGGAGTGGCCCAGTGACCCTGGGCAAGGCCCTTGCAGACAGTGTCCAAGGCCAAAGTGCTCTCGTAATAGCGCTAAGATGTTACTCACCTTCCTCACTCTCAGGAGGAGGCAGTGGCCTCCTGGAGGCTCCCTAAAGAGGCTGCCTGGAAAGTGGTAACATCTTGGCTCTGACAACTCATGGAACGCCTTCCTGTGTGTTCTTGCATCTTAAAAATGTCTCAGGGTTGACCACAGGAGCATGCCTATAGTCCCAGCTACTCTGGAGGCTGAGGAGGGAGGATCACTTTGGCCCAGGAGTTCGAGTCCAGCCTGGGCAACATAGCGAGACCCTGTCTCTAAAATGTATGAATGAATGAATAAATTTTTTAAATGTCTGAGGCTTTGGGTCCCTCAATAATTTTTAAGAGTGCAAAGAGCAGCTCTGTCTTCTCCCACCTCTAAACCTGCTTCTGCTTTGGCTCCTACAGCCCATCCCAGTGCTTTTTCCATCTCTGGTCCCTGTAGTCTGAAGCCCAATTCCCAGTCCCAGTCCAGTTGCTGAAGCCCAGTGCCCTCTAGACCCCTTCTGCCCTCCTAACTCTGTGTGTCACCGTCCGAGACCCCAGCTGCGGGGACTTCTCTGGTTCCACAATATGCTCACAGTGGCCACGTGTGGGCCACGGCCCGTCCATCCTTACATGCCATCTGGACCTGTCAAACTCTCTCTTCAGAATCAACGCTGGAATGGGAAGAGCCTGGACATTACGGAGCAGCTGAAAGGTAACCGAAGAGTTGTAGAAAGTGGTTGCCTATGGCAGAGGTCAGGGATGGAATCTAGTTTGTATCTAGCCCTGGATTCCGCGTTGGTTCCTGAAGTGGACTGTTCAGCTCTTCTGTTAATTCTCCGAGCTACCCCAGTAGCTGTCATATATCCTTTTTTTTTGCTACTTAAGGTTGCTCAAAAAAAAAAAAAAAAAGACAGCTCAATAGGAAAAACTTAATATACACTTTTCCTGGATTTCCATCCTATCCGCTTATGATAGCCCACCAATTTACCTTTGAGCTCTGTCCGCTGGCAAGTGGCTTCCCTCCTGCCTGACGCCACCGTGTGCCTCCATCACTGAGTACTGCCCACCTGACCACATGTCCCAAACCAGCCCTGCCCTGCCCCGCCCCGGTGGACACATTCGGCTTCCTCCTCTTCCTTGCCCGCCCTGCCTCCCCTTAAGGAAACGTTGTGCCTCCCGCTGAAGTGTTGAAATGGGACAAATGGAGCCTGTGGTACAACTGGCCCAGGTATCCCTTGGAATAATTTATTCTTTTGGCTCAAACATCCACTGAGAAATCTGGGCACCTCTCTCCCCTAAGCAGCCCAATCGACTGGCACAAAATGCTCCCTTAGAAATAAAGTGGCCATTATGTAGCAAGAGAAAGTTGAATTAAAAGAAAATCAGCAAACATTAACCATGATGTCATAGGAAAGGTGCATGAGTTCCACGCTCCACCGTGCGGGTTCCCTCCCTGCTATTTACCGCGAGGGGTGTGTTGAATGGTGGCTCCCCGCAGATTCCATTTCCTGACCCTAGGAGCTTGTGAATGTGACCTTGTTTGGAAAGAGTGCCTTTGCAGGTGTCATAAACCTAAAGGTATTGAGATGAGATTATCCTGGATTGCCCAGGTGGACCCTAAACCCAATGGCCAGCGTCCCTAGAAGAGGCGCACAGAGGAGAGACTGGGAGGGGAGGAGCGGCCCACATGAAGGTCGGGGCAGAGACTGGAGGGACGTGGCCGCAAGTCCAGGCGTGTCTGCAGCCACCAGAAGCTGGTAGAGGCAAGGGACAGTGTCTCTGCTGGAGCCTCTGCGGGGAGTGCAGCCCTGCGGACATCTTGATTTTGGACTTCTGCCCTCCAGAACTGTGAGAGGCTAGATTTTTGTTATTTTAAACCACCAAGTTTACAGCAGCCCTAGGAAACTAATCCGTCATCTTAGATGAAGAGCCTTACACCCGCTGGGTGAACCTCTGCCCCCAAGGTGCCGTGCAAGGCTCTTGCCGTGCAAGGCTGTTCCACTGCTGTGCTCGCTCTCACCCAGCACAGGGACGGTCCTGTCCCCTACCTCCCTGGCAGCTTCTAAGAGGAGAAATCCCCCATGCGGTCATCTTCTGTTGATGAACTTAACTCATCTTTGCTCCACTGCTTTTTGCAACATTCTAGAGTTGCCCGGTATTGTCCATAGCTCTCCTTGGTTACTATGACTATTTAAAATTTGTTTTTGCTTTTGGTACAACTATCATGACCCATGTGAGTTTCAGCAAAACACAAATGGGAATTTACTGTTTAGATAAACAGTGCCTAGAGGTGAAAGCACAGTCCGGCCTCACAAGGACCAAGAGCAGGTGCTAATGAGCCCTCAGAACCCAGGCGGGCACTGCATCTCTTACCAAAGCTTTTCTCTGCTCGTGCTGTTTCTCCCTCTCTGTGCGGCTCAACTTTCCTTGCTCTGTCAAACAGCTAACAATGGCCACTCACAACACATCATTTCTAACTTCCCGATTCCACCTCAGTTCAAGTGAGCAGGACAAAGTTAGCACCTCAAAATTCCAGCTCCAAATTCTTGGAGAGAATCTAATTGAGAGAGACCCCAGGATGGGAGCAAATGGGCAGAGACGTGTAGTGTAAACGTGGCTGATGGGACCCACTGCCGGGGCGGTAGGGTGGTCCTCAGAGAAGGCTGTGGGTTTGTTAGATGTAACGAAGTTGTACAAAAGGGACGGGACAACGATGGCGACTTTCCTAACAGGAGTAGGGGCCACGCCCAGGGCATCCTTGCTGTGAACCTGTCCACACACAGGCTAACCTTGAAGGGTCTTTGTATGATCTCACACGGTGTTGCTCTTCATCTCCAGCCGCTTCCTTTTGAATTGTTCTCTGCTAGGCTTATATGTAAGAAATTGTTGAAGAAACTACCTGTGGCTCCTTTGACTCTCTGCCACCCTGTGTCCTTCCAGCATCTCCAGATCAGGTGGAGCATCTTTTAGTAGAGACCCTCCCCTAAAGCATGTTTGCTAACAAGCCCTGGCCCCTCCTCCACGACTCAGTTCCCCTTTCAGGTGTAAACGGAGAAAATACCCACTGCCCAGCCTACCGCAGCCCTCGGCATCCTGGGGGCCTGAGTGAGTTCTTCATTCGTGGAGTGAAGAAACATACTCAATGTTAAAATCTCTAGGAGAGCGCACATAGTTGCGTAGTTTCCCAGGTATTTATCATGAGCTAAGTAAAACAGCTGGGAAAACAGAATCATACATTCTTACAAAGCTACCGGGAGAAATGGAAAGACCAAATGAATGAAGATTGATTTGTTAAATACATGTAATATCTTTGTATAAAGTGATTTTTACTGCCAAATTATAATTTGATAAATGATTAGAATGTTAAGAAATATTTGTTAAAAATGAGTGTTCTCCGTCTAGGCTGATTTCTAAGCATACATGCCTGGAGTCCCACGTCCACGTCCCCTCGGTGTGAGCGGGAAGGAGGTCAGGACTCAGGTCATGCCCTGGCTGACCAGAGGTCATCGACCTGGACCTTCTCTAATTCCTGGGGACCCTAAAAAAAGTATGCTGGCTTTGCATTTGACCGCATGTGTGCAGTTATACATGCGACACAGAAATTAAAATCCAAGGTTCCAGTGAAGTGAGAGAAGCAAAAACAGTAAACAGGGAAACGGAAGCATTGTGCCTGTGGCAACTCAGGTGGGACTTTTGAATTTCCGCCTGTGGCAACTCAGGTGGGACTTTTGAATTTCTCCTGGGGCAGTGCCGGCTGCGGTCCGCAGCCCCCGCATAATGGAATTCACCAGTGCCTCCCAGCACAGGGCAAAGCACCCTGTTAGGTGTGAAAGTGAATAGTGATGAACCCCAGGCTTAGTCCTGGTTGGATAAGGATAACTAAAATTAAAATTCAGAAATTTGCTTTAAATGGGTTGTTAATTGCTGTTGAGCTTTAAATATTTGAGTATATTAATTTCTCCCTCACCCCCTGAATTATATTTCAGCAACATTCCCCTGTTATTAGGCTATTAAATCAGACGTATCAAAAAGGAAGCATTTATTTATATCTTCGGAGACATGTACATCTAATTAAGATCGTGCTGCTGTGCATATTTTATATTAGGCAAACGCTGCCTGTGAATTCAGTCTAATCAGCTCTGAAGGACCTTCATGAGTGTTTGGAAGATTTGACTTGGGCTAGGGGAGGACAGCCTGTATCTTTTGAATAGTAATTTCTTAAGAACCTTCTCCACAAAGAAGTAGCTGTTTCCCAAGACACCATAAGGGCCTCTCTGAAGTGAAAGAACACAAAATGGCGACCTCCAGGAAACAAAAGGTTTCGAGATCGGCTGCACTGCCAGGCTGTTTCTGTGTTAATTAGCCAGCATTTAGAGATCACCTGCTGCATTCCACAAGCTCTCAATGAATATTCATTACCTCACGTAATCCTCACAACCACCCAAGGCGGGAGGGAATATTTTTATCCCAATTTTACAGATGAGCAAAACAGAGGCTTAAAGACATGAAGTAATTTGCCTCCGAGGCAGAGCCAGGACTGAAACTGCAGCCTGCCTGATTGGGGCCCACCCAGGACTTTTCCGCTTTGCCCCCTTCGTTGCCGAGAAAAGTTAATCATTTCTAGTACATTCTCAATCTGGAAGACAATCCCCCCTCCTCCCTTAGGATGATGAAAATTGGCTCTTGGGGAGCAAAAAAAAAATCACGTTCTTTTTATGTATAAAGCACAGGTACACATATAGTGCATAAACAGATATACAGAACATCTATAGTATTAAAACTTCACAGGCGGGGCTGATTAGAAAAAGATGTCTAAAAAGGCACTTCAGGGTGATGCCCATGAAAAAGAGGACAAGGCTCAAGAATATCAATTAGCAGTCAGAGCAACACGGCTTTAAGTCGGAGCTGAATGACATGAGCAAATTTCCTCTCATTGAGACTTGCTTTCCTCATCTGTGAAACGGGTATACTCATAACTTCACAGGCTTGTTGCAAAGATTAACTGAGGAAATGGATGTAAAGGGTTGAACAGAAAGTCTGGCGCAGCAGGTGCTCAACAAACTAGTGCTCTCCTTATTATTAATAAGATAGAAACCAGTTCTCCAGTTGCTAGTGTGTTCATGTGGTAGGATATTTCCCCTGCTGCGTGGAATTCATCAGTTTGTTATTAAGGCCCTGTCTCGTGATGTTCCTAGCAGTGATTTGATAAAGTGATTCTAAAGTCATGCTACAGTGCCATAGGAATCCATTCTTTAACTCACATTGGAGAATTAATTGCTCACATAATAATCTTCACAACATTCTTGCTGGGATTGGTTGCTATATTTACAGAATCTTGGAGCTTGAAGAGATGTTAGAGAAAACATACTCGAATTCACCTCTTATAAAGATAAGGAAAATAAAACCCAGGGAGAAGGAGTGGTTTGTCCAAAGTCACACAGCTATTTAGTGGCAAAATGAGGACTGAAACTTGGGTCTCTAATCACTAAATACAGTGTTCTCAGCATTTCAACAAATTTCCTTCACTGCCTATCCTTTTGGCAGCTGCTTTATATCACAAAAGAAAAGTACAAGAAACTCTTTGTCAGCCATAAGGCAAATCAGTCTTCCTCACCTCTGGATGCCAGAGTGAGTGTTCATGCAAAGCAACAGGAACGTGGGCCCTGGGAAGGCACTCTGGGACTTCCTGTCAATCACGTCGCCCTGGGCAGTGGCCGTGGCCCTGGGTGCCACGCACCTCGTCTTATTTTAGTTGTTGTCATATGTGCTCTATTACCTCCTCCTCGTCTCACATTTTCTCCCTAAAACACAGCCTGGAAGAGCAGTTGCTTTTCCCCTTTATGTTATTTTATCTCAAGAGTACAGGTTATCACCCAAAAGGAGACACATGCCAGTCACTCCCTTTTTTCTGGTAACTAGATAGAAGAGAATCTCGTCCTTCAACCATTTTTAGTCCACACTCAAATTTTGATACAAAGGGAATTAATGTTAGGAGAAATAGCCCATATAAATCCTCAGGTTCAAAGAAGAGAATGTAATTCTCAACCAGGTTTGAACTTTCCTACCAGAAAATAAAAAGTTTTATAAAAGTGATAAATTTTACTTGATGGGCAGTAAGATTGTGAATAAAGAAGGCATTTTTTTAAAAAGGACTTTTTCTTGTTTTCTTCTTCTTTCACAGTCCAAAACGTTTTTTATATACCCATTAGAAAGCACAGAGGATGAAAATTACAGCCGGCTCTGGATTATTCATGGGCCGCCTGGTTCTTTTTCATCTCCTGACATGTCCTGAGTCTCCGTCCAATTACGTGGCTGAGGCCAGTGAGGACCATGGGGCTCTCTGCCTCGCCTTACCTCCTCCTTCTCTAGCAAAGAAAGGAGAAAAGAGAACAGGGACAACATTTTTCCCTCTGAACTTGTGGCATCTCAAAGCAAAATAATAAAGGAAGAATAACTCAATCACCAATCAATTGAAATTACTAGTGTATGCAAACTTATGATAGCCATGTGTTTTATTATTGTCAGAAATTTTTTTAAAGAATTAAACAGTTTTTAGTGTCCAAGTAGCAGGCATGACTATCACTCTGCCTTTGTATAAGCCAAGCATGTAGTTACAGATCAATGACCTTGTAGAAGTGATTGGAATTATACTCGAGTTTTGAAATATTTCATTTTTTCAGGTATACGGCTAAAGTTCATACTGTGATTGAATTTGTAACAGAAAGGGTAGCCTTGCGATTGACTCTGACTTAGACAATCATTAAGAGCTTGTATTTCCTTTGGAATCGTATGGCTTGTGGCATGTACGAAAACGTCCCAACAGGAAGAGGAGGAAGTGCTGGATCATTAAAGTCCGGAAACTGTCACAAAACAGCCTCCCATCCACCCCCTACCACACACGCATAGAGCAAGCAAGCAATCGTGAATGCATTTTTACTGTATGATGTTAGCACTTGAAACGCTGGGGCTTTTCTCCGCACTAAAGCACTCTGGATGTTCCGCAGGGCTACACCAAGATGGGGATTGATTTCTATTTGGATAAAGGTAACATGATTAAACCCGAAATTGGCTCTGCGTGTATCATGACTTGCTTGGGATTAGGATAACTAAAGAGTAGAATTTCCTGCCTATCTGTGACGAGCTTTGAATTAGACATCAGAATTAACTTGGGGGATCCCTGGGCGGGGTGTGGACTGTTCTAGCGCAGGAACAATGAACTCCTGCCTGTGAGTCTGAGAGGCCTGGTCGTCTCCTGGCCCCAGGGAGCCCAGCTCCCCCAACAGCCCGACAGCCTGGCAGTGGAAACACCTAGGCGACCTTGGGCAGTGTGGCCTGTGGCATTTGTTCCCTCTGGTCGCTCTTGGCTCTGTGGCTCAGCACCGCTCGCTTTGGCTCTGTAACTCAGCTCCCAGTTTTCCGAGAGTTACTTTAATTTATGAGATGGTTTGGACTCATTCGCTGGCCATGACCTTGGCCCTCACCCCAGGATATTATTTGCAGCATTTATCCTCTAGTTCTCCCATTGCAACCATGGGCAGGAAATGCTCATCCCATCACGGCCCCACACCCCAGCTCCAGAGAGACAAAGGCCAGGGCAAATGTATTGCAGTTCCTGGACCCGAGTTCCCAGTCGGGTCCGGGACTCCGAGGGGAATGGGGAAGAGTAATGAAGTTGCCAAGGTTTGTCTGCTGTGCATCCTTCTTTTACAACAATATGCCAAATGCTTTTCTTCTGGCAGTGTGGAAGGTCACTGCCCACACCTCCTGCAGAGAAACTGGCACTCACTCAGGTTTTAATCCTCTGGAGAGACAAAACGTACACTGCAGCAACTTGAGAAGACGCACAAAGCTGTGCCCGAGAAGGGCCAATGAATATGGTCAGATTGCATATTGGCACAAAATAAAGAAGGACTCCTCAAAGGGGAGCGATGTCCCACAGCAGTGGGTTCCAGCTGGTCCTGAAGGGTACGATGGCCCTGGATGGGCAGTGAGAGAAAGATGAAGACACATTCCAGGCGGGCAGTGCCCACAGGAGCCAGGGCAGAGCAGTGTGGGCGTGAGTCCCCCATCACAGCGCCACAGACAACTCCACGCGGTGGGCGCAGCTATTGCCAAACAGACAGCTTCCGTAGTAGAAAAGAGTAACCCCACAGAAAATTGTTTTAAGAATGGAAAACTCTGCAAATAAACTTGAAAGGAATTAAGCAGAATATTTAAACTAGTGTAGTATCAAAGAATCTATATTTGTGTTGTTATTCTTCTGCGGTTTCTTTAGGTGACATTTATACTAAAATACAGTTGATGATGTGTACATTATAAATAATGTATTTTGTAATTTACATTTTTCTAATTGAAAAAATTTCAGGGATCACCCCAAGTAAATGTCACGCATGATTTAACACTGTGGTCCCCAACCCCCAGGCTGCAGAAAAATTGTTTTCCATGAAACTGGTCCCTGGTGCCAAAATGGTTGGGGACTGCTGAGCAGGTGATGAATAAAATTTTAACTGTATAAAAAGCTCTGAAATAGTGCTGTTTCCTCACAAAACAGAACTAGAGAGTGGTCTTAATCCTTGCTTCTGTAACTTCAGTAAGATTTTAAATTAGAATTATTTGAACTTTTTAAGGCACATTTAAATCTATTCTGTAATTTTTTCCTTGCATCCACCATATAAGGCAGGGGTGGGTTTTTTTCCTGCAGAGCTTGATCAATTGGCCTAAGGACACCCCCACTGGAGAGTGGGAGAAAGAAGGCCAGAGTCTGGGTCAACTGTCTGCTCCTTTGTGTGAGCATTCATTGCTTTGACTGCCTGGGACCCTAACTCTTTTCTGAGGACACCACCTCTCTTCTGTGGAAAAACTGCTTCTCTCTCACTCTATCCATCTGGTTCAAATGGTGCTTAGCCATGATGTGCACCCATCCAGGGCCTCTGACCTGAGCTCCGCCAATGAGGGTCTTTTCCCGGGACTTTTCTGGCCTCAGGCTTAGGGCGAGGAGGTGGGCAACTTTAGCCAAGGCTTCTTTTTGTCGTTTTCTTGTAGCAAAGTCGAGAGGTGTGAGGGCAGGAGTAGCTGGTAGCTGTGTGTGCAGCCATGTGCAGAAAGTTCTGAGAGAACAAAAACAACACACAGGGAAAAGAGAAAAGTGCTGGTCTTGTTAGCATTCAAGCTTCTGGTTCCAGTGGTTTTTAAGGCTCAGTTGCTTCCTTGCCCTTTCCATGGTTACTTGAGACTTTCGATAAATACTTTTTTTTTTTTTTTGCTTAACCTATTTCAAGCTGAGTTTATGTTACTTAAAAACATGGTAGTAAGATATCTGAAAGGCGGCCTTACTAATAACCTATCTAACAGAGGAAAATAAGCTATCTAACAGAAAGTGTGAGAAATAAACTCACAGCATAACTACCCCCTTTGTTTTGTTTAATGAAACACCTGCAGCCTACCCCATTATCTCTGAGTTTGTTTCATAGCCTCAAAGAGCCCTAAATGGACAGGAGGGTGTGAACTCTCTGCCTCAGTTCCTCTTAGGACCAGATTCCGAGAACTCAGATAAGTCGGCCTCACAGAGAAAAGAAAAAAACAAAGATACCTCAACAGCTTCGCGGCTGCTTCTGCTGTCGGTCTGCTGAAGTAGAGGGAAAAAATAGCCATTTTTACCCTTTTTAAACATCAAGCTGCTTTTCCTCAGGGGCTGGCACTACCTTCTACTTTTTCTTCAGTGCCGTGCCACATCCCATCTTTCTCTCTCTCTCTCTTTCTTTCATCGAGAAAGTAAAGAAACTTCTACTTCTCTATATCCTACACTCTGTGTGAGAAATCTCTCTCCACCCGCGAACGGATTTCACACCCTTTCAATATCCATCCTCAAGGTTACACTACAATGTCACTTCTGTCCCCAGGAGTCATTACATATTTCATATATGAAGAAATATAGGCTCGGTAAAGTTGAGTAAGTTGCCCTATAGCCTATATTGAATTACTGCTATAATCACATTATTCATCAGGACCCTATACATGTAATTAATAAAGTTTGGCATACACTATCTCTGTTGATTTTTATGCCAAGCCCTCAAAATATGTTGAACAAGCATTGTTAGTTCTAATTTTAGATGACAAAATTAAGGTTCAGAGATGTTAGGTGACTTCCTCACTATCAGTCAGCAAATGGAGGAACAGAGCTTGAACCCCTGTCTTATGATACAATATCCAATCTTCCTTCTAACCAAAACGCATCTCTGCATACATACAAACACACATAGAAACGTACACATGGAGGTGCATTTCAATTAAAAACGAAAATCAAGTTTAGTGAAATCACTGTCCTCCATAGGATTATGTTTTAAGATAAAGCTGCCCATAATTATTTGTTCTTTTATATCCTACCAAAATATTGGTGTAGAAATCACCTAACTGTTCTGTAGTTCTAACTGTTATAAAATATTTTCCCATTATTTTGAAACTTGGTAACACATAAATAGCTTGTACTTTGTCTCTTTTGGTTTTGATACCTAATGAAATGTGAAAAAGCAAGATGACACATAAAAGAAAGCAAAAGATAACTAATTCAGAGATTAACTTTGGGAAAGCTCCAAAATTAGATCACGTAATTAGTTCACAGTTTAGGAGACTTTGGTGGAATTACATTTATGCAAACAAATTTCATTCACATAGTTTAGAAAAACTGAATGATTGTAGAGGTGAATTATGCTCAAAATTGAGGGTTATGTAAGTTTTGCTCTCATTTTCTCCCTTATATCAATGAGTTTTAATAATCAAGAAAAGCCAAGAACTGGTGCTCAGTTGTTTACGGGGAGATTCAGTGGTGGAAGGAAGGCTGCAACAAAGCTACATCACAGCAACTCTTTAAAAAACATAAATACCCCTTGAAGGCAAATAGCCAAGGTTGGTAGGCTCTATATTTGATCTGATCTGGTTTTCATTTCTTTGTGCAATACTGTACAGGGGTGAAATGAGTGAAAGGCGAGATTGGATCAGTAGTTGTCAAGTTGCATTTTTGTTGCTGTTGTTTTAGGAAGTCCAACAAACAAAACAGTTAAAGGTGGACTTGCTGAGATCGCAGGGGTCCGGGAAAGGAACGCAGATGCCCAGGGCTCTTCCATAGCCACTGGCTAAAACGAATTCTATGGGGATTTCCTATTTGAAGTGTGTATGACTCAGTATTTAGTTGCAGTTAATGATATTATTAAATATTGATTTTATAACTTAAAACATTCCTCAATGGGAATTCTTCCATAGGTTATGAGAATTCAGATTTAAGTTAAACTATGTAGATAATTCAACGATTAACCAAAATAAACCATGCAATTAAGTCAACTCATCAAAAATTTTTAAAAGAAAATGTTTGCTTTTGTTTTTTCCCACTGAATTGATCGGTTGTTTGTTGGTATGGACAAAATAAAATGATTATTTCATTGTGGGACTACTTCTTGGATAGTTTCTCCCTTGTTTACAAACCGATTCTTTTCAGACAAGTTTGTACGTGTATACACTGTCAGAGAACAGAGGAAGACAGGTCAGGGTAGTTTTAAACTTGGCAATTACCCAGTAAACTTTTAGATTCAATTCAGATTTGGGCTCAGCTGTGAAATGTTCCTCTCAGTCTAGGGCAATAACAGTTTTAGGATGGAGAATAGCACAATGTGTAATAGCCACTCCCAGTGTCTCCATGGAAACAGCTGGAGGCTGGTCTGCCAGTTCCTATCATGTTTGAGAATGATGTGTAAACATTCTGAAGTAGGCAGGATTTTTAAACTTTGTAATGAGTTGGGTGAAGGTTTCAGGGATCAGATATTTGAAAATGTTTGAAAAACAAAGAAACAAAGATCATGTCATGAGATAAACCTTTGTGAGAAAAGAGACTATGCAAAACTGTCATTTTTATTATTTCAGTTGATTTAAGACTTCATAGAGATATGTTCATTTATTCCCTGATGTTTTAATATAAATCTGGCTTGAGAAAAGATGATGTTTTGCAATGTTTTTCTATGTGCATGATATTCCATGGATGAAGCTGTACTAGGACAGAGAGAGTTTAGATGAAAGAGGAGGTCTCCAAATTTAGAGAGTGGGAATGCTAAGTGTTGCCTATATTTTGTGTGCATTTAGTTGTATTTTAAAAAGTGAATGAGAAATCATTTGTATACTAGTTTCAGAAATATATATTTGTATTTACTAAAACTTTCAAAACATTACTCAAAGCATGACCATTTCACTGAAATTTTTAATGTTTCATTTTGATGTCAGAAGAGTTACTATCTTGAGAGTATTTGCACATGGGTTTTTCCTATGTCCTTGGACCTAAGCATTTCTGTGACACGCAGTAGTTTCCATGAAGTTCCTCGAAGGGACACTCTCAATCAATAGATACCGAAGGAGCTCACTGACTATGGCCAAATTTTTTTCTTAACAAATTTTATTGATGACTTCTTATCACATAATTAATTCATGTTTATTATTGCAGTTATAGCTAAGCAAACAATAATAAAATAATAAGTAATGATAAATAAAAAAATAAAAATTCATTCTTCTAAATTGTTTCCATTTGAAATAATAATATTGCTATATCTTTGTCCATTCATGATTACTAATACAAAATAAATTCCCAGAAGTGAAATTATACCCCAAAGGCACACACAGTCCTAAATCTTTTGCTATCTATTACCAAATTGCCTTGCAAAAATCTTCTATCATTGGTGTATGATAATGTCTATTTCCTCACCTTGTTAAAGGTAGCTAATATAAATAAAATATACTTTTCAATTTTACAGATTAAAAAAATCATTTTCGTGTTGGTTTCACTTCCCTGGACAAAATTCTGTGCTATGCAGAGTCTGTCCTCAGTCCCCTCTGCCCTGCCGGCCATCTCTCTCGTGTGCTCATCCCTGACGTCCTCCAAAGCTGTATCTCAGCTTTCAGGGAACCCCATTCTAGTGCTTTTCCTCCTTTTGTGTATTCTGTGTTTTAAAATAAAGTCCTTTCTTCGTTTTTCCCACTCAGGTTATTCTAACATATTAATTTCAGTTAGGGGTTAACAATTGATAATGACATCTTCCCAGAAAATATACATAGTTTGTTAAAGACTTATAAGTAATATAAATTTTAAGAAGTAAAGACCATTGGTAGGGAACATATTTTTAGTCAAAAGGAATCTTTCTTGGAGACCCTCAACTTACTCCATGTGGATCATGGAGCCAATTAAAAGGTCAGCTCCACTGTTTTCTGAGTCTTGGTCTTATCTGGGGATGGGTGTGGGGTGATTCCTTTACACTAGGCAACAGATGCCTCCAGCAGACCCTCCAGCAGCTTGAAGTGTGGGACGTGGAGAAACTTTAGCAATATCACATCAATAGAGGTAATAGTTCTGTTTATGTACATATATTTATTTATGCATAAAATGATGACTAAATGTATGTATGCATTTATTAATAACTTATTTGACCAAAGCCATGCAACATTCACTTAACAAAATTTACTGAATGCCCATATTGATTTCCAGAGTTTTCTACAAAATGCCTTTCTGAAATTGCTTCCAAGCAATGCATTTTTCCCCTCAGGAGGAATCTGGGACAATTTTTGAACACTTTCACTAAATTTTTCTATTAAAAACCTAGATACAGTCTTCTTTAAAATTATATCTAGCCAAGTATCTATTCATTCAGACAAGTAAGTAATACATGACTAGGAAATAATGCTGAGTGAGTACAATTCCCAGGCAGTGTATTGGATGAATGACTGTTAAAATTTTTTGTGTGAACTTTTTCGTCTTTGTTTTTATTAATGAAACAGATTTAAAGACTCCCCGGTTATAAGCTAAGAATACGTAATGCTTAGATTATAACAACAGTTACATAAATAGACTTAAGTGAGTTATTATCTGGATTTCTGGAATAACTAAGAATCAAGTAACTAGATTGGGGGGGTGGAAAACAAGAGAGTAGGTTCTGCATTTTACTCTAATGTGCAAGAAATATTATCAACAACTGATTTTCAGTTTGTCACAAAAATGCATAGGGAAGCCTTCTGTGCGCTTAACAGAAGTTGGAGATTTATTTTCTGCTGTGCCTGCCTTCAGCTAGAGAGGCAGTCTGGGAGGCCGTGGGGCCTGAGATAGGAGTTCCCAACATTTTTTGCACCCTGTGAAGACGGATGAGAGGAGCCAGCCTGATTATTTCTTGAACCCAGAATGAATTTTAAAAAAATAACAAATAAAATCTTAATCTTTTTGTATGTTAAGAGATGAAGTACACTTTTCAACCTGGTTTCCTGATGCACACATAGGAAAGACAATGAGAGTTCCCTGGGCACTTCCCCAGCAGGACCGGCTGCTGGGGCGCCCTGCGCTCACTTGAGAGCAGAAGGCAAGGGCAGGCTGGGGAGATGATTAAAGGTTGCAAAGATGACTGTTTCTGGCAGTGTGATATTAAGGCCATTAATATGTCTGCACCTCAGTTCCAGTGTGCTAATATGTTATCCTATCTGTTAAAATACCATAAAGATTACCTGTAATTAAAGATGATTTACACTCTAAGCCATAACTAGGTATAATTTCATGCAAACACATTTAGGGAGAATTCACTTTAAAGTGGAATTTAGGTAGCCTAATGAAAATGGTATCTAAAAGCCATGGAAAAGACAGGAAAAAAGATACTGTATATGGGCAGTACAATAGAAACCCCAGCCACCCTTTTATGGGTCCATTCCCAAGTAATCCATATTGAAGGAACATGTACAAAGCACTGCTTAAAAGAATATGTTGACTAGTTCTTTGTTTTCAAATAAACTATTTTTTCCAATATTCAAACTCTGTCCTTAATTCTTTTCGCCACTGGGAAGAGCCAGGCTAGCGTGCCTTCCTTGGCAATGGCCATGTCTCATTCACATTCGCACTGACTCGAAACAACGGTTACATTTGCAGCTCCAGAAAGCAAAGATGAAACTTCGTTTTTCCTTTTGTGTCGAGCTGTGAGCTGTACCATTTATTTCTCCCTGGCAACAGATTTTACATCTCCCTTCCTCCCCGCTCTCCTGTCTTCCCGGGCATGGGAACTGTTTGGTGCGTGCCCACGTCGGGGCCCGCAGCGCGCTGCGTGAGTGCACGTGGGAGTGACCGTGGGCGTGCGGCGAGTGTGAGCGCGCGGGGCTCCGGGCCGGTCTCCGCGTGGGCACTGCGGGCTCATCCGGTAACGTGATCCCTCCACACCCTACGGAGCGGCCAGAAAGCTGGGAGAACAGCCTCATACATATTTAGATGTGCCTTCTGCCCTCCAAGCCAGAGTGAAAAAAGGGTATTTAGGGTGGAGCTGGTCTGGGTTAATCTGCATGTGCATCGAGACAGCGGACAAAGGATGAAAAGGTGGTGGAAACTCAAACGCAAACCCGGTGGGCTCCAGGGGGTCATTCAGCTCGTTCCTGTTGACACCCTCGCGCTGCCTGGTCTCTTCTTGCGCATGCGCGAACAGAGCCGGTTTCCAAAGAGAGTTGGCAAAGGATGTTTGTTCTATACAGCACTTTTTAAAGGAACTAACTTCTTCATCCTTCTTAGTTGCTGCTATCCATAGGAGTGAGGCATCTATATTTAGTACTTTATACAATATACAGGACAGGAAGCATGAGCAAGATTTTTATTTATTGTGACAAAAGAAAAATGACCATTTTGACTATTTTTAAGTGCACAATTCAGTGGCATTTGACTACGCTCACAACATTGTGTAAGCATCACCAACTATTTCCAGAACCTTTTCATCATCCCCAATAGAATTTCTGTACACATTAAACAAGAACTCCCAACTGTCCCTTGCCCCCAGCATGAGCAAAGGTTTTCAAACTCCATTCTTAAATTTTCTAGAGGGAGTCAGGACTCCTGGCATTTGATTTTGGAGGAGCTGGGGTGTGCAGGGCAAGGGAGAGTGAAGGAAGGTAACGTTCAAGAGATGAGATGAGGCTATCAAAGTCTTTTTTCCCAAGTGTGGTTTCACTGGAATAATGAACTCAAAGCCTGGAAATGCATATGGGAAAGAAAACCTGGACCTCAAATGGACAGGGTGGTTTTCACCAGAATGAAAGAAAATGATAGCAGCAAGTTAAGCAGCTTTTGAAATTCTCTATTTTGATAAGGGATTGGTTTATACAAGAATTCCAAAGTAAAATTCAAAATAAAATACAAAAATAAAAGCCTCATAATACCTTATAGTGTTTGAGATAAAGTAAGTAGATTACATATTTTACAGGACTATCCCATCACATATTTGGGGACACACTGAATTTGATCAAAAGACTAAAGTGAAGGCTGGGAGAACAGTGTGTCCTACTAATGGTCAAAATAGATTTATTTTGTTATTTCCCATTTTGCAAACCTCTGGAGTTGCAACTATGTCTCTTTAAATAAAAAACGTACAAGTATTGTTAATCAAATTTTATTACAAGGAAATAATAGGTGGGGGAAATTCGCAAAAATTTCCAAACCCTCCAAATCCATCACTTACTTTAAGAAATCTTTAATAAGACAAAGTTCAGCACAATAAATAAAAATGGGTAGTTCTAACGTGTTGGGTATAATAGGATCTTATTTTTTTTTTAGCACGTATAGCAAGGCTACCTCCCTAAGAATGAGCATCATCGGTAAGACCGCACGTGAGCGCAACTAACTTTTTCCTTGGAAGTCATGCCTGTTACTGTCACTGATTATTTAAGGAATTTTAATATATTATGTAACGTGAGGATGGGATTATCAAGACGGCTCTCAGGGCAGGTGTCGGAGGAGGAGGGAGTGTGTCTGAGTCAGAGGCCCGAGGGAACCGTGGGTAGTGGGCAAAGCTGGTCAATTGGTAATTTGCAGTTCCAAGAACTGGGAAAACTAGCTCTAATCAGCTTAAACAAAAAGGAGATTTATGGACCAAGGTCATTGGAAAATGCGAATCAAACATTAATGGATGCGGGAGTTCAAACGATGTCATGAAGAAATATTCTCGCAGCTCAGTTTTGCTTTTCTAAGTATTGACGTCTTTCTTTGGCAAACCCCTTTCATGACCCCTAGGATCCCTAAAATATCTTCATCCTGTACAGCCAGCAATCCCACCAAAAAGGAGAGATCCCTTTTCTCCTGAAAGCTTCAACATGAGTTGTAGCTATGACTGATTGGCCTGCCTTGGGTCAGGTGGCTACCCTGGAACCAGTCACTGTGACCAAGGAGGTGGCGCCTGGGCCGTGTGTGGACTGTCTGCAGATTTTCCACACCAAATCATACTGTAGATTTCCCACAAAACAAGACAAGTTTTCTTATGGAGAGGAGGAGGAGGAAGTGGAATATGCTGGTAGACAATTGGATCTCCCACATTGTCCTGCCAAGGTTGCCCCTTCATTGAGCTCAGTGTGCATTAGCTCTATTGGTAAGGACTGCTGAGCTGCCAGCCACATGCATGGAAGCTCACTTCCTATGTAGGCAACAGAAGTGTGCAGTGGGAAGGCTGGAAGGATGACCCTTCTTCATGCAGTCATTCCAGGACCCCCGTCTTCACCTGGCTCCCTTCCAGCTGGCGTGAATGAGATGATGACAGTGGAGGGCAGGGGCCGGACTTCATGGCTCAGGTCTGGAATGGGTGCACAGTGCCTCAGCTCAGGTTCTACTGGCTGGAACTCAGGCACACGGTCATACCTAACTTCAAGGGAGGTGGGAATGTGGATTAGCTACGTGCCTAGGAGGAAGAAGAGGACGAGAATTCTGGCGTGCCACCACTGGTCTCTGCCTCAGCAGTCAGCACTATTCCATGAATGGGTGGGAACCTAGAGGCACTGGAGTGGCAGAATGACAGCCACTATTGAGTTCTCACTATGTGCCAGTGACTGTTCTATG
Source organism: Indri indri (assembly GCA_004363605.1). Taxonomy (NCBI): domain Eukaryota; kingdom Metazoa; phylum Chordata; class Mammalia; order Primates; family Indriidae; genus Indri; species Indri indri. Next base: position 28,863 of record RJWJ010008514.1, read on the forward strand.
GCATCCTGTCATCTACTTGTGAGGTGGGACGAGCATCTCCACTGGAAGATAAAGTCGAGGCACAGTGAGACTACTTGACTTGCCCAAGGTCACAAAACTAGAAATTGCTGGAGCGAGGATTTGACACAAGTCAAGATGACCATACAGGGTCACTTTTGGGGAGACTGAATGAGATGATGTTGGTAAAGCCCCAGGGATCACCAGGCACATGGAAAACAATCAGTGGCAGCCACATTATTATTAATAATATGTTCCTTGGGTTAAGCACAGCATCTCAAAGTAAGGCTCACTTGGAAATACAGCTTTGAAGTTGAGAGATGTCTACAGAAGTAGGCACCGGAATGCTTTTTTCCACTGAATCCACATGGCCGCCAAGGAGACTGGATCCACTGGTTAAATCAGAGCAATTGTTGAACCAGCCAAGTGTCAGCGCGGGCAGGCCCAGCTTCAGCACCGACTGCTCGCCGGATCTTCCCTAGCAGGAATGTCTTTCCTCCTTTCACTCCCAGGGCCACGCCTTTCTGGTCCTTTCCTGTTCAGCTCACATCAGCGCCTTGAGGAGCCTTCTCTGCACAATGTTCCTCTATTCCTGTCCTCAGGTGGAGTTAGTTGTTCCTTGTTCAACATTCCTAAAGGACCCTCAGCCTATTCTCATTAAAAGACTTAGTTAATTGCTTTGTAATTTTTAGTATCTGCCCACTTTAACACCCTGCAGATTTCTTGAAGGCAGAAACAATTACTCAGCTTTGTATCCCTAATGTCTCGCATTGTGCATGACAAGAGGCAGCAGTCTAAAAGCAGTAACTAGATGTTAGTAAGAATTATAATAGCCAGTATTTATTGAATAATTGCTATATTTCAGGCATATGCTAAGGGCTGTATAATCGTTGGCTTACTTCATCCCCACAATAACATGATAAAGTGGGTATTATTAGTATCCCCATTTTGCAGCTGAGAAAAACTGAGGATTGCTGAGATCAAGCTGCCTGCCCTGTACCATACAGCAGAGACAGAGCTTTCCATCATCGTGCTGCGTTTCCTTACTGGGCCAATTTTAATTCAGTGACAAAGAGGCCTGCACCCTGCCCTGTGCCAGAGGCACGGAGATATCCAGTAGACACACAGAAGACTGTGGCCCAGAGTGGAGGTCTCTGTGGAAAGGGGGTAGTAAGGACTGATCCCTGAGACCTCAACCAAGAGATTCTCTCTGGTGGACCAGGGAGGCAAACTGAAGGTCAGAACAAGTAGCCTAAAGCTCAAGGGAGAGGCTTGTGAGGGGTAAAAGGAAAAGTGACTCCTTTGTTAAAGGGGCAGGGATTGGGCCTGGACCCCCAGAGCCAGGCACGGCCCAGTAACAGAGAAAGCGCCTGTAGGACCTCTGACTACACAAAAGATTAATAAGAATGTTAGGGAAATGTTCAAAGTGGTCAATCCAGGTCTCTATGGAAACATGAATGAGGCCAGGCTCTGAGACCACTTTTGGTAGTTTTTTTGAGATTCTCTGGCAACTTTATAATTTTCCCCATGTTAGTAATTTTTAAAACTCTTTGACCTTTCTATAATTAAAACTCCTTTGTCCTTTTTCTAATTTGTGTTTTTTGGGAGGTAGCAGGGATGAGGAGAGGTTGGGGCAGCTGTGTCCAGCTCTGCAGTGGGCCCTGGGAGAAGAGCCAGGTGGAGAAACCGTGGGAGTAGCTGGAAAGGAGAAGTGAGGTGCCTCTGTGCTGGGGGTTGCCGGGGAAGAAGCCGGTGGGAGGAGGCTGGGAGGATGGCAGCTGGCCAGGGAGGCCGCCGGACAGAGGGCTGGACACAGTTCCTTTGAGACCTCTAGCACTTAACTCTCAGCCCCAAGGAGGATCTGTGCCAGACAGAAATTCATGTTAGTATATTGGGGAAAAGACACGTAATTACCTCTTTATCACAAGTACAGTTTAAATTAAATTAGGAAGGAGAGACTACAAGCTTTGCAAAGGTCCCTTGTAAGAATTTGGGGATCAGAGACACTTGACAGCTGAAATGACCTGAGGCTCATCACTGTCTAGAGTGAACACAGGTTCCTGAACTATTTGTGTGAAATTGCTGGGCCATGGAAGCTTCTGGTTGCTGTGCAGATCAGGTCCAGGTAGGACAAACTGTGAGGTTTAATTAGCATGAAGATTTTCTCCCTACCCCTGGGGCCTCCTTTTGACTCTTAAAGAAGGAAAAGATACAGTGAACGATAGCATTTTTTAGTGTTGTGAAGTCGAGAAGTAATTTAATTCAATTCCTATTAAAAATAAATGACAGATCCAAGGACCCTTTTATTTTGAAATGCTTTCTAATATTTTCCTATGGTTAACATTATTTAGAAACCAGGATCTTTTCTTCAACAGTGCAGACCAGACCTTGTCGATGATTTCAAACAGGGCAAAGGATCTTTAAGTCCTCTTGAGCTGCCTGGAACCAACGTGAACTCCAGGATCTATGGGACTGGAGCCACAAAAACACCATGGGGTTGAGAGACAGATGAGCTAAATATTGAGCTTGTGGGCAAGAAGTGGTATTTTTGTGTTTAGAATTTAAAAAACGAAACTGCTTTTGTTCACTTTTCAGCAAAGGAGATTTTGGGGGGCACTTTGCCTTTTTGAACCCTTTTCCTTTTGCCCTCTTCTTCCTCATGCAATCCCCCTTTCCTTCCTTTAGTAGCACGGCATCATTAATGAATGCTGTAAAGACAAATTTGAGACTACTGAACAGTGTCAAATGAAGGGTAAATAACAATGATAAATTACATGTTAGCTACTTTTTAAAAGAGCTCTGTTAAGATGGTAGCAAAGTCTTACACCCAGGAAGTTCAATGATAGGCATTAAGGACAAGGTTAGTGGGTGTGCATCTTATGGTGCCAATATGCACACATTGTATTATAAATAAGAAAGCTATCACATCACACCAGCAAGTTTCAAGACTAGAGTAACTCATGGCCCCTTGGAGACGCTGCATGGAAAGGCTGTGGTGGATGTGAGGGCCCCCAGGCCACGATGAGGACAGAGAGAATGGGAGAAGACTGAGGCAGGAGCTACTGAACTCGAGGCCGGGGGGTTAAGCACCAAGAGGGAGGGCTTTGTGCTGAGTTCGTATTTGTGTCACTTACTCAGTGAATGGCAGCTCAATGATGTGACGAAGATTTTGCTTTGGGGAAATTTGCTGTAAAAACAGATCATTTAAGTGTTTGGCTGTGGTCTATAGCATTGCCCTTACTTAGTGCATAATCATTGCATACTGAGTTACAATAAATCACTTCTGCAAAAATAGATCTTAAGAGGAAAACTCTTACCAAGTTCCTTATAATGTCAGGGATTCAATTATAGTTCAGACTGAATCACATCCCCAGGTATCTATTGGTAACATGTCGCCCTCTTGGTGAGCAAGAAAACATATGATGCAAATGTAAATTTTGTTCAAGATTAGTATTACAATGGAGTGTGTGATTCACTGTGCAGCCAGACTCATAACTGAGTCTCAAAACTGTTTATTTGAAAGCTTCTTGTTTTCCTTTCAACTACTTTGACTTAACTGTATACGTCCTGGCCTTCATTTTGAAATGATGCCCTGAAAACTACTTTGATACCTTGAAAACCATTGAGAGAAAGTTTGGGCTCCACTGGTAAAGTTTCTGGAGGCTACATGTGTGACTCAGTGGCTGGGAGGTGGTGGCAGACGATGGGATATGGAAGTCATAGTCCAGAGACCTAGTCTTGCTGAAGCTGAGACTTCCAGGGGATGCACACGGAGAGATGAAGTGCACTTCAGGGAAGGCCCAGAGAGCCTAGAGGAGCCAGTGTTGTCCAGTTGCTTCACACAGGATCTAACAAAACCAACGTGTAGTAGCCACTTGTGAATGTATGCACATTTTGTCTCTCCACTCTCAGATTTTAAGTTCCTCAAAAGAAGAGCTATTTTTTCCCATGGTGTCTGATTAAAGCTTGTTGTTACTGCTTACCAAGTGTCTGGGTAGATAAGAAGAAAGCATGTTTTTGCGGAGTGGTCACGTAGGGCGGATGCCCTTAGGGTTCCTTCATTCTCCTGCACTTGCAGCTGTGGCCACCATGGGGCAGGGACTGAAAAGTGCTTGAACTGGTATAATGTAGCCCAACAGTTGCTTGGACATCAGATTTTAGCCCCTGGGTCAGCTCACAACTGCCAGTGCTAGGACATCATAATGGAATCTACATAGGCACCATGGTGAGCTCCTATGAGTCTCTGAGGACAGTGTCTGTCCACCTGGCTCCTAGACCTTGCAGAAGATGTGATCTTCTAAGCTCCCTCTGCCAACTGCCAGGTCAATTGTTTCTAGGGCAGGGGCAGGAGGGGGGCAGCCTCTCCTTTTCCATGTTTGTACCACCATGACAGAGCTGCTTCTACTGTCTGGCAGCTGAAAACTGGGTCTTGGAGGGCACGGAGACCCCCGGCCAGCTTTAGATCAATTCCTGTTGCAGCTGACAGCACAGCCAGCCTGGGACCGAGGCTCCTTTTCATCAGGTTGTTTGTCCTTTTACTTCCTAGTGTCAGCAGTCCTGGGAACAGGAAACGGTTTGTGCAATAGGAAGCAGCAGAAAACTGATGACTAAATACTTTTGAGCTTTGTGGAGAAGATTTCAGTGTAGAGATATTCACACACATACCAAAACACGTGTGCATTGATAAATATGAACTCTGTCCAGGCCTCATTGTTTTAAATTTTTAAAGTGATTCTGTTTATTGAAAGCTTACTGTGTGCCAGGCACTTTGCTAGGTGCTCATGCAATCCTCACATCCTTATGTTGCATATCCCATCTTACAGGTGAGAAAAGAGAGGTATGAAGAGTTTAAGCAGCTTCTGGTAAGTGGCAGGACCAACATTTGAACCCAAGGCCTCTTTGGCTGCATCTCTGGATCTCTGTGCTCTGCTGCCTTTTTAGAGGACCAACAAACTCTTCAGGAGGAACGTTTTAGGACTTGCATTGCTTGGGGTTTAAGGGCAGTGCATATCTACATTATCTGTGAGAAGCATCTCTATAACCTGGGCAGCTGGTTATGCTGTGGGGCTAAGGTATTATTATTTCATATTTTCACAATGCAGAAGGAAGTACTTATTAAAAGGGCCCCAAACCAGTTGTCTGAGCCTAGAGATGAAAGGCCTCCTTCCCTCAGCGGGCTCTGTGCTGAGTGGCCCCGACACTGGGAGAGCCTGCCTCTGACTGCCTTAGACTCAGATACAGGGTGACAGGGCCTGGTTGGGGCCATTTGATTAAGTGCCAGTGTGCCTTCATGAAATCAGGCATGGGACCAGCTGAAATGTTGAAACCTGGTCAGCTGAGGGAGAGAGAAAGTCAAGCCTGGCTATTGGTCTACAGAGGTCAAGAACCTGGCACAGAGACAGGCCTGCTGCCTCTGCCACCGACAGCCAGGCAGCCCAGGGAGGAACTGGGGGAGGAGGTGGTTTATTACTGGCTTGTCAGCTGATGGGAGAGTTTACAGGACTCTCTTTAAATTCCTTGAATCGGCGTCCTTTTTCTCTCGCGCGATTTCACAATTCAAGTTTGTTTTCTTGATTCCGTGCTCACATTCTTTCTGCTTTTTTAATAGCTTAACCTGGACAGAGAAATGGTACAAGCACGGGCGAAGCCACATCCCGTGTCTATCACAGTTTCAGCTTGCAGTTTCTCACTACTACTTAATTCCAGGCTCACACTATAAATTTAGGGCATGCATTTTAGAACTGTTAAAGAAAAAGTGTTACTCATTTTACTATGCTGCATTTTATATTTCCATCCAAAAACTGATGCTCACTACCAATAGATACTGAGGAAAATACAGTGTAATTAATGCCAGTTAATCAAGTCAGTGGCCCTTGAAGATCTATAAAATGTAACTGTAACACATTTTTACAGACTGGCTTAGACAGAATAATTAGGAAATAGTAAATGCAAGCATCATCAGTATTACTTGTACAGCTCAGCAAAGGAACATGAATGGCTCTACAAGACTGAGAGGAGAACAGAACAGAGATACTTCTTTGGTGTGAAATACAAAGAGTTTATCGTAAGGAGGAGGATGAATCACTTTTCAGCTCTGGCAACAACCTGTTTTTTAACATATAATTTGCAGAAAGATGGAAAGTAAAACCAAAGGCTTTGGTATTTCATTCTAACTGGGTAAACATGATTTGCATAAACCTTTCTAAAGTTGGATATATGCCCAAAGAACCTATACATATTTTCGACAAAAAATTATCCATTTCATTACAATTACTAAAGACTAGTAAACCCAGGTTCAATGGACATGAAGATATGAAACAATTTCCTAAATATGTAAAGAAGCCAAGACAAATAGAGGTAATAATAAAAGGCTTGTAGCAATTGGTCCAGCATGGGTGCAGCGAAGGATCGGAGTGTCCGCCAGCCCTGGTGGGGGCAGGGTGCCAGGCCTTCCCCTTGTGGTTGCTGTGTCAGGGAAGAGTCTCAGGGGCCCTGCAAGAGAAGCTGGGTGGTATGGCTCAGACTGTGGCTGTGCACTGAGTGGCGCGGGAATATTTCAAAATTTAAAAACTGATAAAGCTGTACTGGTGTGTTCTGGTTGAGTATCAGTGCTGGAAATAATTGCTTTTCATCTTATACCCCAATATATGACAAAGCGAAAGTGATTCTGATAAAAAACATAGTTGCTACACAAGCCCCTTTAATGCTTAAACAAGAGGTACTCACTTTCTGCCTCGTTACAGACTCAGGGGACTCTGGATGCTGTGGCCCACTTGCCTAAAATGGTGTTTCTTGCAGAGTGAGACGTCTCTCACATGCCAAAATACCTGAGAATCATTGAATAACACTGCAAAAGCTGAACACGCAGCATCCAACACTAAGCTCCCCACTTCCACCCCCCTTCTATTTTCCCTATATGACTGCAGGTGAAGAGATCTTTCGGATTTTCAGATGCTGCTGTGAGCAGCTGACACAGCTGCCTGCCCTCCCTGGAGTCCAAGCATGTCTATGTGTTTCTTTCTTTTTTCCTTTGGTTCATTCAAACAAGTAGTTATTGAAAGTGGACTACTCGTAAAGCATTTTAAGAGCAGAAAGAGGAATAAGACCTGAATTCTACTTTCAAAGAATTTCTATGCTCTACTTGTAGTAAGTTTCTCCATGAAGAGCTCTAGATGAAATTTTTTAGTGCTCTGCTTTACTGTGTTTAAAAAAAAACAAGGAAATTTGGTTTTAACTCTTTGGAAATTGTAAAACTGTAATATTTTCAGCCAAATGTATTGTCTAAGGGAAACAAAAATCCTTAAAATATATGTTTTATTTCAAGAAGTGCAAAACTGGATACTTAAAGATTTTAAAGTAATTTTCTTATTGCTATTACATGACCAACTACCTGTGTATAGGGTTTTCCTAGGCACAGACATTAAATTACAACATAGTCAATTTGCTGATCTCAATGAGGACATTTTATTTAGTATCACAGAATTTTAAAACTTCAAAAGACTTCTGAGATCACTTAGGTCGACTTTCACTCAGAGTTACTGTTACACAGCTTGTTAGGAGAGAACTAATAAGGCCTTTTTATACCCAGCACAGCAATCTTTTCTCTATATACCACTAGCAGTATTTCAATAAATGTTTGAAAAGATTCAACATCACCATCAACTAGAATGCTGAAAAAAAGTTCTGACTCAAAGATGTTAGATATTTTAGTCATTAAAAGATACAGCTCCTGGAATATCCAAATCTAACTTACATAAGGGCCAGCAGTGTGCCTTAAATCACTCAGGACTTTGAAGGTCTGGTTTGAATCCCATCCCAAGCATTTACTAGCTGTGTGATGTGAGTCATGTTAGTTAACCCTCTGAGCCTTGGCTTCTCCAACTGTAAAATGGGGATAATTATTAACGCAGAGTTGTCTTGTACTTAGTAACTCAAGTGCCTGACAGTTCACTGGGACTCTATGTCAGTCTTCTTTTTAGTTTCTCCCTGGTCCTACGGGGAACTCAGTTCAGAAGGCCTGGACATACAGAAATTACTGGAAAAATACATGTAGGCTGTAAGTTAAATTTTAGTAAATGATAATGGCATTTGATTAAATGTCGGGGACATGAGTAGTCATTTCTCTTGCTTGTAAAAATGATTACCTACATTTGCTACTTAAAGCTAACTCATAGATCATGAATCAAACAGTATCTGTTTAGTGTGTTAAAAATCTAATCACAGATTCATCCTGAAGGATCCAGATCCTGAAGGAAAAAACAAAATAAAACAAAAAAACTAGTAAACAAATCAACCCAATCCAGGGGAACACTACTGAAATTGTTTTGCAATCATAAAATCACGTGCCAGTCTGAAAGTACATCAAAACGAATTTCATTTTAATTCAATCATATTCCTATAATTAATAGACAGTTATTTTTTAATTGAAGTTTCTGTTTAAATGTGGAATAAAGGTTGGATTACATAGCAGAAGGGCCTGCATCCTGGCTGAGAATGTTTTTACCTCTAAAGTTTCACTTAGGGTCAAGTAAGTAGAAACCTTACACCATTAGTTAACGTTTAACTGCTGTGCACTAGGTTAAGATATTAATAAAATGTTAGTACTACATCTGGAACTATCATGTTAGTGGTTTAAAAAGGCAGCACAATTAACATTAGAACTGATGTGAAGAGGAATGCCTTTCGTTTTACAAATACTGTATCTGTACTGAGAGATATAAATACACTTCACTGAAAGGAATCCACATTACTATCTGACTGATTCATTTCCTTGTATTAAAAAAAATTCCCAAGTCTCTTCATCTACAAACACTGTAGCTTGACATTTGGTACTCTCCGTGGAAACTCCTACCCTGCCTGGTACTTTTCCACTTTCCAAGTCTTCCTACTTCCAACCCTTCTACTCTTTCTTCCACCTCCATATCAAACCCACCTCTCCAGTGAAGTCTTGCTATGGTTTCCAGGCAGGGAATCTTAGTGCTCATTTGACATTTTTACAGCTTGTTGTCTTTGGCCCTTACCCGGCAGTTACTAGTTAACTTTTCAAATGTACCTGTACATGCTATTAACTTCCAGCTCAGCCTGTAAGCACCTTAGTTATGGGTTAATGACATGCATTTACATATTATAGGTGCTGGAAATATTTGATTAAGATATTCTAACTTGAAATGTTTCATTTTCAGTCTTTTAAATAGTACCTGATGAGCCATTTCACAATTTAAAAGGATATTCAAGAAATCTATTAAGACAATAAACAATTATTAATACTTTACAAAGATACCAGAATGTCCCATTCCTTTTTAGGAAAATTTAAGGATTAAGATTTTTAAAAAGATCATGGGGACAAAAAGTCATCAAATGCTGAATCAAGTCCGAGGAACATTTCAGTTCCCACGCAAACACTGTGGTGATAAAGAAACGTTTAGAGTACTGTAATTTTGTATTTTAAACGTCAAGAATAGCAGTAAGCAAATATAGCCAATCAAATTTAAGAGACAGAAAATATATTCCCACTCGTGGTTAACTGCTGATGTTAGAATATGGAACCATTTTTAGTGTCAACATATTAGATGACATAATTTTTCACAGTGAAAAAAGCTAGTATGAAGATCTTCAAATGGAAGCTCATCCACATACACATTCAGTGTATGTTGTAACTTATTTTGAATACTGGATTACTTCTGTAATAACGTAATTAAACTGTCTTTCCACAGTATCCTTGAAATTTTTTAAGGTAAGCCCTATATCCCCCCAAATTTTTGTATTCCTCACTGCATGTCTCATGTCGGGTAATTAATGCTATAATCTATACCTAGAATGTTTGAGGCAGGATTGTGAGAGAAAAGCAAGGGACACCGTGGCTACCTGGAGATAGGTCAGTTGTCTCCAGTGAGAGGCATTACCTCGTATGGACCCAGTTCTGCCTTCACCAGCTACACCTAAGCATCAGCCTTCTCATCTCTGAAATATGGCTGTTCATGCCTAACCCAAAATGTTTGCTGTAAGGATGAAAACAGTAGGCAAGGGGTTTGTAGAGTTCCTGGTAAATAACAAGTACTTAGTACTTCTTTCTGAACACATATTTAATAAGTGCCTACTACATGCTGTTCTAGATGTTGGGAATTCCCAAATAGAAGAAAATTAAGTCCTTATTCTTATGGAGCTTATGGTATAGCGGGAGGTGGCAAACAAACTACCCATAGACATCATAACATGTCAGGTGGAAATAAATGCTATGAAAAGAATTAAAAGCGGGGGTGAGTAGATAGAATAATGGAGGAGGAGTGTGTGTACATGCATGCACTATTTTATATACGGTGTCAAGGGAAGCCACTTACCACTTCTCTGGTAAGACCTGAGAAGTGTGGGAGCAGGGCTTGTGGATGCCTGGGGAAAAGCTTTCCAAGGAGAGGATATGTGAATTTGCACAGTCCTGGAATAGGAAAGCACACTTGGAATGTGGAAGGATCCAGAGGGATTCCACGGGTTGGAGCCAAGTGAGCTGAGGGAGGAGAGCAAGGACATAAGGTCAGATATGTGCAATGGGCCACATATTTAGGCTCATAGGCCTTGGTGGGCTCCTCCGATTTTTTTTTTTTCTGAGAGAGGAAACCATTGAACAACTGTGAGTAGAGAAGTCATCTACATATATTTGAAAAGGTAATATATTAATATTACCTTTTATTACCTAATATTGTGTTATCAAATGCTATAACCATAAGGGACTTAATACATAGGAAATGAGTATTACCTATTATTGTTCTTTAATCTGGTTCAACTAAATCATAAGTGGTTGAGCCTTATGAAATGGTAGTTTCCAGGGGCCAAAAATGGTGGAATATTGTCATAGGGTTCAACCTGTTTTATTGGATAGGGTCAGTAAAAAAAACAAGAACATGGGTTTTAGAATAAAATAGAACTGGATTTGAATCCCAGACTCAGGACTCACTAGCTGTAGTCTTGGGCAGGTTACTTAACATCTTTCTCCTTGGGTTTCCAGTTATGTGTAATGAGGATGACAGTATAACCTAAGCCCAAGGTTGATGATTAAATGAGATATATAGGTAAAGCATTTAGCACAGGACCTAGGAGCTTAATAAGCAAGTACCTAAGCCCAAGGTTGATGATTAAATGAGATATAAGGTAAAGCATTAGCACAGGACCTAGGAGCTTAATAAGCAAGTACCTAAGCCCAAGGTTGATGATTAAATGAGATATATAGGTAAAGCATTTAGCACAGGACCTAGGAGCTTAATAAGCAAGTGAGCAAATTAAGAAGGAGGACTGCATCTTTTACACTAACTGGTCAAATGAATAATTCAACTTTAAAACTGGCATTTTTCTAGGTACTGAGGAAGCCTACTTTACATTATTCAAAGAGACAACAGCTTTTGATTTACTGTTCCCTGCATTTATACGATTCATCTTTACACAGATAATTAGGTACGTGAATATTCTATGGCTCTATAAACAGTTATGGCTGTTGGAGAATTTAAAATATTTTGCGAGTTGCATGTTTTAAACTTTCTTTATCAAGGCAATCCCATTTCCTCTATCAAAGTAACTTAATTTTAAAAATGAACTCTTGTGTTCTTTAAATGAAAAGGCCAGAAGCTACTGGCTACTCGAGTATTTGTTTGAGATTCCCTTAGTACCTTCAATACAACTCAAACTTAGAAGTGCTCCTCAGAATTTGTGTGAAGCAAAATTTTACAATTAAAATCACTTAAGTTCACATTTAAAACATGGTAACACAGTAAGACATGATTGACAAAATATCAGCCACAAATACTCTCACCACGGCCAATTTTACATTCATTTTATCTACATTAATTGAATATGTTATAAAGGACTCCCAGTAAAACGCACATGCCGACTTAGTAACAAAACGTCTATAAATCAGAGGACTTCATTGCAGCAGCTCAGAGAACTCTCCCAAACAAATCTAAATATTTGAAATCCATCATACTGCATGGAAAAACCTCTTGCCTACTATCTTTTTGTCTGTAAAAATAAATGTTGACTTTTGCTTTCCAAACTATGTGCACGCTCTGTATTTCACACTGCAGCCTCATTCTATCGCGGAATACTGATGCCACCACGAAGCAAAACATTCCAAACACCGTTTACGTTCCCCTTGTTGCTGAGTAAACCGCTGGGCTCATCTCAAACTAATTCACTTCCAGAATAACGGGATGGTGCAACAAGCACACTCTGCCCCTGAAGGCGGGCCACCTGCGCGGCCAGGCCGGCCAGCACCGGCGCGGCCGTCGGCGGAGCTCCCTGCGCGCGGCGGGCGAGCACGCGTGTGTTCGCGCAGTGCGGGGGCCGCCCGCCAGCACCGTGTGGTGTCTTTCCGCTGTGTTGCTTTCCAGCATCCCAGCAAATCACAAAAACGAAGGGAACTACGGAGACGACGGGAGGACCGTCACGCGTGGTTCCTCAGGGATCGAGCGGGAGTGGCGTAACTGGCCGGGCGCCCCGTGCGGAGTACTGCGGAGGCGAGCACCGCAGCCCCGGGCTCAGGAGCCCCGAACTCCTTCGCTGCACCCCCGGCCCCACCAGCGCGCCGCCGCCGCGACCCAGGACTTGGCTATATTTGGAAAAGGGCCCCGCGGCGGGTCCGACGGCCAGGACGAACGGCCTGGAGACCCCTGCCCCCGCACCGCGGGCAACAGGCCAGGACTCGGATCCGAACCGCCCGGCCCAGCCCCGAAGCGGCTGCCACCCCCCAGCCCCGCCCCACGCAGGCGCGCTCCGGGCCCCTCCCCCACCGCGCGCTCGCGGGGCCCGGCGGGGGCGGAGCGACCCTCGGAAGGGGCGTGGTCACCGGCCTCGACGCGCGCACGCGCTCTCCAGACCCACGGCTACGTGTCTGGCCACGTGACGCCCACCCCGAAAGTCCCCCGTGAAGCAACAGGACGTTAAAAAAAAATTATTTTCTAGGGGTGACGGAGAGGGTGGGTGAGAGGTTTATTAAAAAAAAAAAAAAAAACTACAGTAACGGGAGGAGAGTAGGAGGGATCGGGCGGCGGCAACCGCAGCACCGTCGCGGTGCGTCCCGCTGGAATTCCTCTCGCCTAACCCGCCATCCGGACCACGCCTGTGGCCCAAGGCGGTAGCAGCGCGGGGGGCGACTTGCCCCGCCCGCCCCGTGGAAAGCACGGCCATCCGCACACCTCACCGCCCTTCCCTTGCCCCCTCTCCGTCTGTCGACTCCGCAGCCCACACCCACCCCCTCCCTGCGGTCTCGCCCGCACGGGTGGAGACCCCGTCCCGGCGCCCAGGCCCGGGCTTGCGGAGCACGGCTTTCCGTCACGCTCTCGCCGGCCACCCGGCCAGCCCGAGGGAGGAGGGAGAGAGCACGGCGGCGGTCCGGGCCGGGGGGCGGCGGCGGGCAGCGGGAGCGCGCCTGCCGGGCCCCAATAACGGCCGCCCTGCGCGGCCCCGCCCGCCGCCCGCCCCCGGCCCTCCCCGCGCCGCGCCCCTCCCCCCGCCGCCGCCGCCGCCGCTGCCGCCGCCGCTGGCAGCGCCGCCTGAACTGAGGCGAACTCCGCCGCCAAGTGAGTGAGGAGGAGGAGGAGAAGGAGGAGGAGGAAGAGGAGGAGCGCAGTCAGAGCGCGGCGGCAGCGGCAGAGGCGCCGCGGCGGGGACCAGCCCAGAGAGACCCCGAGCCCGCGGCACAGGCGGCGGCGGCGCTGAGCGGGCGCGACCATCTGAACGAGCGGCGGCCCCGGCTCCTCCTCGTCCGGCGCCAGCGGCCCGCGCCCGCACTCGGCCCGCCGAGACCCGCCTCCCGCCCGCCGGCCTCGTGAGGGACGCGCCGAGCCGGCGGCCGAGGAGCGGCGGCGCCGGGAGCGCGTCGGGCCCGGGCGGAAAGTGCCTGCGGGGGGCGGGCGAGCGCGCGGTGCCGGCCGCCCCGGGGCTCGGCGCGGGAGCCGGAGCGGGAGCCGTCGCGGAGTGGGACGCCGAGTCCCGAGCGGCCGGCGGCCGGGGCTCGCCCCCGCCCCTCCCTCCTCTCCGGCGGCGGCGGCGGCGGCGGCGGCGGCGGGCGGAGTGAGCTGCGGAGCCTGGAATATGGTCGGGGAAATGGAAACGAAGGAGAAGCCGAAGCCCACCCCAGATTACCTGATGCAGCTGATGAACGACAAGAAGCTCATGAGCAGCCTGCCCAACTTCTGCGGGATCTTCAACCACCTCGAGCGGCTGCTGGACGAAGGTGAGCCCGCTCTCGGGCCCCAGCCCCCGAACCCCGCCGGGGGCGGCCCCCTTTCCCCGCTCGGGATGGTGGGGAGGGCGGGAAGGTCATGGCCGGGCGGGACTGCGCGCCCGGGGGGACGGGGAGGCCGGGAGGAGGGCGCACAAAGGAGGCGCGGGGCCCGGCTCGCGGCGGGTGGGCCGGGGCCGACCCGCAGGGGCCGGACGCCCCCTGCCCGCTCGGCTGGGACCCCCGCGCCGCTGGAGCCCAAGTTTGTGCGCTGGGGAAGGCTTCAGGGCAAGCCTTCCGGCTCCGCTAATTTTTACGGTTACGTTTCCGAAAATCGAGAGGGGCCGGTCAGGTTCGGTGGTCTTCCCCGAGCCCTCCCTGAGAGCAGGGCCCGTGCCGCGCCGCCGGCCTAGAGGACACGCGTGTCCCCAGCCCCCGCGGCCTCCGAGCCTGCTCTCAGCGCGGATCTGCGAAGCCTCTCCATTTGGGAGCCCTCCTCCCGTGAGGACTTTGTGGGATTCCCAAACAAAAGCATTTAGTGGGGTTTTTGTGTTTTGGAGTTTGTGTAGCTTGTAAATACTCAAGTTGAAGTCAGCGTGAGGCTTGTTAATTGAAAGAAATTCCGTAGGAGATCGAAAGTAATGCTGATGTAGCCGAAGGTGACGACAAAATGACAGCGAAAAGCACTTTTTGTCCTTTTGTTTGGGGAAGCGAGAACTGTTAGGAGTTTAACTTCACTTTTTGTGTGTTTGGGGCGGGGGGGGGGGAGTACGAAATACCGCGATGACAGATCTAAACGTAATCCCGAGTTTGAAAGAACTTGGGCGGAGGGTTTGCTCCCGGGAGGCAGCCGCCTTAGCTTGTAGGAAAGGGAATCGAGACGTTTCAGAGGGCGAAATAAAATTGAGCAAAAGTTTGCAAAAAGCTTCGTTGGTGAAGCGCTGTGGGGAGCGAAGAATGACAAGAAGATTAATGTTGGCCAACTCTGGAATTTGTTTAAGAAGTTCTTGTAGCAATAACCTGGAGTATTAATTTCTAGTAGCTGTGGGTTTCTGTGGACGCCTAGAGAAAAAAATGACCAACAGAAACGTCTATTTTTAAAATCGAGTTGCAAGGAGTTTCTTTACTCTGTTTAAAGGTATCACCAGAGGACTGTTTGTTTGAAGGAAATTGAAAACTGTAGGTTGAAGAAATGAATGGTGGATTTTAGATTTTTCGCAAGAATTTCGAGATTTTAAAAATAGAGCTGGGGAAAAGGAGTCTGAAGCTTAGGGAGTTGGAATGTCCCTAAAGAACAAAAGACCGGAAATATCTCCATGATAAAAAGATGGCTAAAGAAAAATCCCAGGAGCTTTTGTTGTCTTGAAAGTTACAGAAACAATTTTAAAGTAAAAAACTGTTAGTTATTACTGCTTTCTCGTCGTTTTGCTTACATATGTTAAGCATAACGCAGTAACCCATATTAAAGTGGACATTTTCCGCTGTTGGAACAAAAAATCTGTTAATTGCAAGTTGCTCCAGAGAAAACTTGAGCTGTCCCTTTAAGGGGTTCTGCTTTTCTTATTTGTGTTGGCATTTGAGAGATTGTGGAGGCAGAAAACTTTCTGGAATGTCAAAAAAAAATTGCTAGAACTCTTAAACTGAGTATTTCCAACCATGGGCGCTAAGGGGCGCCAGTTATTATTATTTTTAACCATGGAAATGTTTGGAATGAAATGTGTAATATACTCAGTAATCTGACCTATATTAAATTTAGTTGAAACTTAAATTATAGATCGTTTCATTTGTCATTGTGTGTCTGTGAAAGTGTTTGCGAACACTGAAAACACTTCCTTTAAAAATATTGGCACTTTATCACATTTAAAAAATAATGTGCTGTTATTTTCCCCTTGTCGTATTTTGGTTAAAGTTTTAGTAGGGTTAGTAACAATTTCTGGTGAAAGTTTTTTTTTTTTCTTAAAGCGCATTTGTTTAGAAGGAATCCCTTACAGACATTAAGATGAAAATAGGCCCGGACAATATTTAGCGTTAATTAAATTGAAATTAGATTGCATTCTTAAAATATTGAATTCAATCAAAGAGTGTAGGAGAATATAAAAAGTTTGTAAATACCTTCACCTTATGTGTACTTGTAAAACACCTAAATAATCTGAGTTTCGTGATTAGTAATAAAAGGCTTCTCACTTGTGCTTTTATGTTAACCTAAAATCTTTAAATTTAGAGTGATTCCTTGTTAAGTTTCTAACTTTTGGCTTTAATAATTTTTGGTCTTTCAAATCTAGAAATTTCAATTATGTCATTATTTCTAACAAAGGTTTGTTTATTTCTCTCTGGTTGGAAATAGTAACCGTTTGAGTTTTAAATGTAGGAGACCAATAGTTTAGAATGATACCTTCTAAATAAGGTTTGTTTTCCCTTTTAATATGGTTTACTCCGTTTCTCATCTTAGTCTATCTTCAGTTTCAGCCTTTTCAACTCCCTAGCATAAAGATTGCTTCTGTATGGTAGCTAATGGTTTAAGAATGGGCAGCATAATGACATGGAAGTTTGTTTTTTATCAGACCGGTACAAACATGCAGGAAAAACGACTATTCCTTAGTGTGGATTAAGCTGCTTCCTGTAATTGTTAGCCTTGTTATAAACTTAATTTGACTTAAGAAAAATATTGGTTTTTGAAGTACATCACATTTTTTTTCTTGCTGGATGATTTAATTGTGAAATTTGGCTAGTCGGCATTACCCCTTTGTGGCCTGTCATGGTCCGAAACAAATTCATCGTGACTTCTGTTTGTGGTCAGGAATTACATTTTCCTTTGCCTGTGATGCTTAGCTGAAAAACTGTAAATTTTTTTTTCCATGATTAGTTTAATGAAGTTAGCATGTTGTGCTTAAAGTAGATGTGTTTTCTGATATTTAGAAATTTTGAATGAGACTTCAACAGTTTTATTTTAAAATATTTTTCAAATAAGCTTTACAAATTTCTCAGTTTGAGAAATTTTGAGTAGTTACAAATTTGGTAATTAAGTATGAGGGGTTTTCCTGGTTGATTAAAACTTGAATGCTTTAGAATGAGCATTTTAATTGCTTACCAAGTTAACCTTTAGTCTAGATCTTGACTATGGACAATCTTTTTGTTTTACTATGTGATTTTGTTTGGGCAGGGTTGGGGAGGTGGGGGGTTGTCATTCTTTCCTTCTAAGTATCTTGAACATAGTTGCTTTTTAAAGTCGTGAATACATTCTAGGTTGGGCCAGTCATAAAGGATGTAATTTCACTTTGGAATCTTTTATTGAAGATAGAGATGATTATAGGATTACAGATAAAACCTAGGTCTTAAACTGCTCTGTCTTCTGAAGTTTTCAAGTGAACCCTGAGACCATCCTTGGGAAAGAGCAGTTAGAACACAAAGATTTTTTTTAAACAAAGACTTTTCTTTGTCATGAAAATGAAGCTTACTAACAATAGTTGAGTGCAGATTATGCTTTTATAAAATTTTGAATTGAGAAGGTGAAGAATAAAATTAATTTGACTTAAAAATCCCTAATGAGGGAGAGGTAGAAAACTAGGTATTTTAAAGTCAGATTTTGTGTTTTTGTTTTTGGGGGTGGGGGGCTGTGTTAAAGCTGCTGATACGAGAATAAAAACGTACAGTTTGTGAGGAAGGACAGTCTAAGTCTTTTCATTATTGATATCAGAAAAAGAAAAATTAGTGTGTGGCTCAGAAAAAGTGAGCAGATTAGATACTGCATTACTGATTTGAAAAATACATTTCCATTTCTGATGGCTTTTTGTTTGTTTTTATAGTAAATTTTCTTTTGACCTCAACTTAGTTTCTCACCTTGCCTGCTGCCTCTCCCATAAGAATATGAGCAAAAATATTTTAAGTTAAAACTTGCTTTACTGGTCAACATTTTTCCATGTTAATGTTTATTGCTATTTATTATGCATTCATTGAATGTATCATACCTTCAGTTCTCTGACATTTAATTTTTTTTTTTTTTTTTGAGAAACTTTGCTCATTTACAAAAGCTTTGGCTAAAAAATTATATGCCTGTCGGTAATGAGGGGACTTTTGCTGTATAGGTTTCTTACAATTTTATGTTTTCTATTTGTGCGAAGAAGCAATCATTGACAGTAATCAGTATCTGTGACAGATTTTACATAAGGTGAAATAATGAATTTGTTCTTTAGGAGCTAAGATTTTGCTTTTGTATACAAGCTCTTTGAATTAGTTGTAATAAGAAGGAAGCTGATATTTATAATCAGTTCTTTCCATTACCTTTTTAACTCATCCAGGAGGTGTCACCAGCTATATATGGCAATAATGGAAGTGATCATTTGTGTCGTATAATGGAAATGATCATTTGTGGATTACTTATTCAGCAGTCATTCTCTACTTTTAAACCTTAACTCCCCTGTAGGTGGAAGGTGATGATTCCTTTGTAAACTTTCTGTAGTTTACATGTTTTATAGTAAAAGTTGTATTCTCAAGTATATAACAGCGTTTATTAGGTCTCTTTCCTAATTACATTTGCTAGCATATTTGGTATGGACACCTTTTCTTAAATGACTTTGATAATATCAACTTAAAACAAGGTAATTTGACTTCTTAAATGCTTTGTACACTTTATATTTCTGTTATTATTGCCTTACTAGTCACTGTTACTGTGCTGGAGCTGATTAAAATTAGTCATTTTTCCAAAGAAGGGAAGTAATAATCCCCCCCTTTTACCTGGCCTTCACTGAAGCGTAATTCAGATGCTCCTTTTTTGAGACCAGTATACTTAGACATGTAAGGACTTTTCTTCTTTTGTTTTGTTTCGGTATTAAGGGAATTAATTATACTAGTGTGATATTAGGGACAGCTTTTTATAAACTTACTGGAACTACACTTTAATTTACTTGAGAAATTTACTGTAGCTAATATATTTGTTTAATGGTGCAGTTGTAAGCAAAACTTGCTCTTCTCTGTTGGAGATGAAAAATGCTGTGACATTGTTGGGCTTTATTTGTTGATAAATTAAAGACAGCCCACGGAGCAACTTTCTGCTATTCGTATGTCAATTGTTATGAAAATATTCAAAGATCTATTTTAAGGCTAAAGAATGGAAGGTAGATAGTGGGCCCATGTTAGCAGGTCAGAATTAGAGTTATATACCAGTTTTTTATTTACCTGATTGACAGCACTTTATTATTTTCTCCAACCCCTGCTTTATTTGACATTAAGACAGTTCAGTGTTAATTTTGAATGCAATAATGTATTTTTTTCCCCTTAATGAGAAATTTTAGTGAATATTTACACCACTTATAAAAATTAGCATTTCAGTTTTCGGGCCCAGAATAGCTAAATTATTTGATGTCCAGGTGAGATTTTTACAGTTTTATTTTCACTTAATAGAAAAGCAAAAAACAGTTTGGTATGTTAGTGTGACTGTTAAGAAATTTGTTCGTAAGTAACTCCCCAATCTGTGTTGTATACTACTTTCTATGTAGTTATCATCATAGTTAACATTGTAATGTTATTATCTGTTTTGTGTTTGTCTGCCTTGTTAGAATTTGTTCCTTGAAGGTGCCCTCTACCTCAGAGCCTGGCATGTATACACTCTCAGATGTCTGTTTAACTATGTCTTGATTTGATTTCTAGTTTCTCTAAAATAGGAGATGTGCACATGAATTTTTTAAATGAAATATAGAGGTGACATAAACATTGTCTCAAACCTTTAAAAAATTAAGCAGTTGTATAATTGTGATGGTTTTAGATACTTGTAGAAAAAGGTATGTGTATTTTTTTCTTAAAAATGACATTTTAAGAAATATTATTTGTAGTACTTGCCCTCCAGGTGCTTAATCTTACTTTAATGTCATTGGGATGAATGAGAATTAGAAAGATAAAACTGTTTTACTTAAGCAGTATAATTTCTAGCCAGTCCTTATACCAAAGTATATCAATCCATAAGCAGAGAAAATCTACCAGTACTACCTCAGCTCTTGAAAGTTTTGGCCCTCTTGGAATTGTATAGGTAAACTTTTTCCCCAATTACCTATAAAAGTCAACATATACAGGTCTTGTACTCTATGTAAAGTACAATAGGAAAGATTCCTTGTCCCTAAGTGCTGCTTTGGTGTGTTCAGAACAAACAAGGACTATCTGAATGTTTTAGTTAAGAAGAAAGCTGAATATAATCGTATGTGGCAGATTGTCATTTAACACACATAGCAATTTTTAAACACAGATGTATCTTTAAGCTAATTTGAAACAGTGCCGTTACTTAGAAGACTGATACATTGAAATTTTCAGTTAACTGAAGCTTAACTCTTCTATTTCTAAAAGGAATCTATTACTCTGCAGTAACAATATTTGAAAATCTGTGATGAATTTTTAAAAAAATAGATCACAGAAGGTAAGTGATTTATCCAGAATTCCTATAATTAGCAAGCAAATGACTATACTTAATTTTTTGTCATTTCTTCAATTTCTTGAAGCAAAAACTCTACTTTGAAAACCCAGCAATCCTAACAAAATAAAAAAAAATTGTTTATTATCATAATGTTGCTTTGTGTATTATTGATTCTAACCTATGTGTTTTATTGAACTAAATTTTGAGGCTGGTGAAATGAATCAATTCACTGTAACATTTCTGTCACATTACCGTAAATAATTTTACGGTAAGCAGAATTTGTCAGGTTGGGTTGTCATGGATCCTTTTCAAAGATTTTCAAGTGTTAGAAAAAACATCAAAGTGCGGTTAAATCCATAAAGTGGTTCCATGTTACGGCCACAAAATAAGGAAAGGGCATGTGAGTGGGTGTGGGTGTGTGTGTAGGCATTTAAGTCTGTAAAGGGAGATAGTCAGTAGATGTGAGTTGGCCTTGGAATCCTTTGAGAGTGGATACTGGTGAAGTTCCAGATGAAAGTGGTTTTCTAAATAATTAAATGTCTAGTTGGTCCCAGGATTGAAAAAGTAGCAGGTCTGAAATAAGCATCCTGCTTTTGCTTTAGTGCAGGATAGTTCATTATAAAGACAGAGCATGATCACCTGGTCAGTAGCAAATTATTGGGGAGCCCTTGGCTTTAAAGCTAATTTTGTTTGACATACTTAGAAAAAACTAAACAGCAAAAAATACATGATACGTCTTCGTTACATTTTAAGAGTACAACTTGGAAAATGCATAGAAAATCTCGCAATTTTTAAATTTGAAGGTTTTTTTCATAAACTCTCAATGTCGTAATTTCCTGGGGGGGGGTCTTAAAATTGTCTTACAAACAGTATTTGAAGAAACGTATAAGAAAAATGAGAAGAAATGAATATTTCTTCTTGGAATGCGGATGTCTTGCATTGGTAGGGAAAATTAAAATTGTATCAGAGGATTGTTTCAGAGCTGCAGGGGACCTGAGAGTTGAGAGGTGTCTTTTAATGATAAAAATTTTGTGAAAATTAAGAAGCTAAAAGCGAGAAAGTACAGACATGTTTAGAGGATTTCAACTCATTCACTTAAATTTCTAGGTAACCAAAGGGTAGTGCCTCAGTTCTTTAAATGATATGGTACAAATAAATCTGGTGTGTATTTAATAGTCTTGTTGCTGTTACTGTTACTATCATTATTTTTACTAACTCCTCAAGAGGAAACATTTCTCATTGGAAGATTTAATATAAAATTGTAATATTGCTTAAGTCATTGAAGTCAGAAATGTATGCATCAGTTTTAGATGAGCATGGGGTGAATAGCCCGATGATTTATCAGGTAGACAGCCAAAGAGTGACAGCCAGAGTGACAGCCAGAGGTAGATGATTATGAATTGGTGGAAATGGTGCCTCACTAGGTAACTACTACAGCGCATTCCTGATGCCAGCATCTGGAGTATGATTGTGCATTTCAAGTATATTCAAAGGAATTAAATATAAGCCACAGTTCTTTGCTGTATCTCTCTGATGCAGTTGTTACATGGCAGGTGAATAATTTTTTTTTAAGAAAAAATATAGTTTTCAAACCCAGGACAAATAAGGACTTAAGGAAGTACACGTTTGATGCAGTGTGAAGAGTTAAGCTATTCTATGTGGTTACCCTTAGGAAAATTTTTGTGAGTAGTTATATTTTTCTGAAAACAGTATTAATAAATTTATATTTTGAGCTTTCTGTGTTTCAAACTATTTAGAAGTTTTTTTTTAGCGTGTTTTAACTAGTAACAAACAGATTTTTCTTTTCTTTACTTACAAGTTAGTGTATTCATCCTGAAGTATTAGAGCATGTGAGGGCTCATTTGTTTAGCTGTCACCCCAATTTTTGTTTACTTAGAATTGAACTTTCATAAAGAGAATTGGAGAAAATCTTGGTTTGGGAGAATCTTAGGAATTCTTGAATTAGTTTGACTTTGAGAAAATTTTGTCCCAATTTCACTGATCTATTAAGTCTAAATGGTTTACCATGTACAGCGCAGACTTTCTGAGAACTTTACTGTAGTCATTGTCTATTTTACTTTTGTTTAATTATATTTATTTTTGTATAAGTACATTAGAGCTATCTTGATATTCTATCCCTGAATGTGTGTGTATCTCTTTAAAAATTAATACTTTTCCTACATTGTGACATCACACTGAACAAGGGTGGGTTAATCCTACACATAATAACCAATTCGTGTTAGATTTCTGTAGTTGTCTGTCAAATATTCTTTATAGCTGAATTGTACAAACCAGAATCTTAGTCAGTATCATTCATTCATTGAATCTGGTTGTTACGACTTTAAGTTTTTTTAAATCTAGAACCATCTCTTTTATTATGACACTGGTTTGACTTTCTTGAGCTTGTTCTTTTATACCCTTTGTATCTAGTACATTGGAAGTTAGATCTAAAAATAAAATAGGTCCAAGTATAGCATCTCTGGCTAGAGTACATTGGTCATAGGTGCTGCTGTGTGTTTTATGTAGTATCATATTGGGAGGTACAGTAACTGGTTTCACCATTAGTGAAGCTAAGATTGATACCAGGATTAGAGTGGTAGTAGATGGATACTTCTACTGTAAACTTTTTTTTCTGCTGATACCGGAAGTTAAACAGACACTATACATTAGGTTGCCTCACCTACCATTCACACCATGGTTTTAACCAGTTGCTTATCCTTGCCTGAATCAGTTTCATTAGGACTTGGAACATGATGATTTTTTAATTCCACCGTTCTTTCTTTAGTTATTATTTGACATTCTTTGAAAGGTAGAGCTTTCTCTCACCATCAAGAACTATACTTCTATTTGAAGTAAGTTTCTAATGGGAAAGCCAGATAGATGCTTATTTTTATTATCAGTTGGTTACCAAAGTAAAGTATTGGTTTTCTAGCTGCTCCAAATGGGGACCAGTGAATTTTTTGTCTTTATTTTTTTTTTTTTTCATTATGGGATCATGGATTTCATAGACTTTGTGTATTTAAGTCAACTATAATTAATTTTGATGTTCAAATTGTCATGATTTTGGCCAGTGTTGATTAAACTGGCTCCTCTATCTTTTGAAATCTTCCTTCTTTCTGGGGCAGTGAGATGCTCCTAGCTCCTCTTTATGTCTTCTCTACCCCACAGCTAGATTTGGCCATTTCTCCAAGGTTCTTTTCAGTGGGAATGGTATTAGAGACTTGAATTTCGGTGCTAAATGTTGTTCATTGCTGTTGGGATGAGATTACTTCCAGGACATTTTCTATGGACAGAGCTAGACAATATTGATTTTAAAATTCATTAGTTCATATTTGTATTTTCAATTCAATTTTAACATTAATGTTATAGTCATTATCTTTTCCCCCTGCCAGCACCAGACTAATGTGGTTCTTGACAGTGACATAATTACCTATTTGCTTTATTCTACAATATAAAGACAACACCTTCTAAAAATACTACTAATAACAGTAAAACTACTGAATATATTTAAAATTTTTTTTAGGCGTTTTAGACATGTTGCAAATAATAGGTACAACCAGTGACCCATTGTTTTAATTGATTACAGTTTTCTTCATTCATTTTTGGGTCTAATTCTGTGTATAAGTTTTTATTTTTACCAAATCTTGGTTTTGATTTTTTGATGTTGTTACTTATTGGCTAAGTTCTTTTTTTTTTTTTTTTTTTTTTTTTTT
>RJWJ010008515.1:0-53144 GCA_004363605.1 Indri indri
GGAGGGGGTCCCACTAATGTAACTCTTGATACTCTGTTCCAGTGCTATCAGTGAATTTTTCGATGTGTAAGTTTGGCACAGGTGCAGCCCACTTTCTTCTTCCCCTTCTCTTGGGAGTCATGCTGCCTACAGAAAATGTGCTTCTCTGCTACTTCTCAAGTTTTATAGGGGCCTGCTCCTGCTAAGGGAGGCTTGTGGTAAGCTGAATAGGTTAGGCTTTATGGGGAAAGGGAAACTTTGGTTTGGGACCTAAGTTCACTTCCAGGGAGCGACAAAATCTGTTTGAACTTTAATTCACAAGGGTAAGAGTTCAATGCTGGAAATTAATAATTTTGAACTTTAACATGAAGTTGGTACTGATTACTTTGGGCCATGATTTAGAAGAACAAAGTGATTTAATCTCTGAACTTTTAATTTCTCCCTGGAAAATTTATATTGAGAGAGGGTCAAAAATCAAATTGGGGACATCTTATTGGCTCTTAGTTATTAAAATATTTGATCCTCTTTTAGAAATTTTGATAACGTTGGCCAAGGTGACAGGGCACAATTTGAGATGGCAATAGAACAGGTTGTGAATTACAGCCTGGGGTACAGAATAGCATTGGAGCTGATTTCATTGATATATTGTTCTGACCCATTCAGAGCACTCTGGGGACAAAATCTGCACTTTACCAGTGGCCCCAGGAAGTCCTATAGAAGAGGTGAAATCAGTATTGGAGAAGTGCTCTCATGACGATAGGAGCAGTGCTACCATAATTGACTGCTGACTTCTCACCCAAGGGGATGACCTTATCCCAGGTTGATCTCGGTGGATAAGCCCAAAGGGTTAAGGCAATGGTTTTCACACTTTTTGGCTGACATACCCCCCAAAATAATTTTTAAGTTGAAAAATTTTTTAAGCTTTTAGGTCCTAAATTTAGTTGCAAAAGATGTAATTTTTAGTGTAATATTAATAAAAATATTTTAAAATAAAAAGGATTGTGTCACTTAAAAATGCATTAAATGAAATCTAAATCCCATGAAAATTAAACACCATCATTCATTTTCACAGAAATTTGACGTTATTTCCTTTCTCTCTTTGAATTTGCATTTTTATTTCACTTCCCCACAGAATTTTCTTTTAACATATTTTATGCTCAAATGCATTTTATTGCTTACTCTATTATTCTTTTCTGCAATAAAAAAGTGTAATTTAAAAAATTTCCTAGACCATAAGATTCTAAAATTTTTTTAATTGAATTATCATTACAATTAGTACTACATAATTGATCATACCTACATTACAAATTTTACAAATAATAAAGAGAACTAAAATTTTATTGGCAGTACATGTCTCAGTGAAGCGAATGGAGCTCTCCCAAATTCATGTATTTATAGGTGAATGTAACATTTTGCTAGATGACAAAATAGGAAAACATGTTGGGAGATGATTAATTGCAGGGCTTACAAAGGGTAAATAAATGATTGTTACATGCATTATTTATAATAGAAAACTATATCTAAATCTGTTACATAAATGGTAGGAATGAATAATGAGGTGAGAAATGGTTAACAAGCACAATGAACAGACATGTTTGGGTAAAAACGAATATAGATTTATGACATTCCATAATATTTTGGCAAAAATTAATGAAAATATTTTCTCCTACAAGTCTGAATAATTGGTCAAGAAAATAAGAAACATTAACTTACCTCTGAAATACACTCTTTTTTCATGTAACATTGATCTAGTGGAAAGGCTATTTGGAATTTTCTGTCTTTTTTTCCTTGAAATCATTTGGAATGCGCAACTGAGACACAGGAGAATGAGATTTGGCATCAAGTTCTTTCTCATTACTGAGCAGGTGTGCCTTGTAGCTGATTGGTAATTTCCAGAACGTTTTTCACAAACTTTACATATTTGAATCCTGAGATAGATGTATGGAGCATGAAACTTATTTGTGGATTTGTTACCTGGATGAAGTAGGGCACAACCTCCTTCAATATTTCTCTTTGCTCTCTCAATCACATTCTTTGGCATCATCCAGAAATAGAAGAGGAAATGGCATTAGACAAAAATTATCATAACTCCCAATCCACCCACACAGCATGTCTGAACTCAGAACACCCACACGCACTAAAATACCCAATTTCTAGCACCATGCTTTCTTCTTAACAGAAATATATATGAGGAAAGCTAGGAAATCCTCCTGTAGGTTTATCATGCCCTGATTAAATAAAATATTGGTATCAATATAGTGTTTAGAATTGTTCCTTTATATGATGTCTTAGAGGGTTTTTGCACACCAGAGCAATTTGCCATAGTAAAATCTGGAATGGGTGACAAGATGCCTGTCTTTCATAAGTAGGAAAAGAATGATTTTTAAAGGGAGTTGGAAAAATAGAATTGATGTGACATCTCAACTTCAGTCACGTTTCAGGCAGCTCAATTTCGGGAAAGACTAGGTGAAAGCTGAATAAATGGAGATTTCTTTAAAATTATCTATGCCTGTGTTCTTAGGAAGTATTCATGGAGTCCTAGGGTAGACTTACTCCAGTTTGAAGACTACTAAGTTAAGGGAATAAAATTGAGTGGGGAATGTGATGTAGTTGCATGGAGTCCTATTAACACTCCTGGTCTCTTGGGTCGCCCTTCCTCTTCCCCATGGTGTGAAATACTTGATGGTGGAAACTGGTGAGAAACCTCAGCCTCTTTGGCCAGTCTTACTCTTGGAGCCAGGCCGCCCTCAGGAATCATGCCTTCTGGTCTGCTGCTTTATGCTGCAGGTTTTACAAGGTTAGGTCTGTGGAGTGGGTGGAGGGGAGGATTAGAGTTGTCCTGCACTGCCAGCCTGCGACTCCGTGGTAAGTCTGCCTAGACCTGCAGTTCAGTGTTGGGAAGCCCACTGTTGCTACACAGTCCCCAGAATCAGCGTTAGCAGTTGCAGTGACAGTTCTCACCTGTCTACTCCTCTGCCTATTTCTCAGCTGGTTTACAACTTGGTAGGAAAGAGGAGAGTGGTTTAGTGGGACTCCCAAACCCTCAACACTCTTCAGTCCTTAACAGTGCTGTGCATATTAATATGTACTGTGATTTCCTAAGTTCTTTTAGCCATGAAGAGATGTTCAATCTGTTTTTATTTCTAATAATATTTTGTGCATATTACATGGATTGGTACATAGTAGTAAGTATAGTTTATTTTCAAAATGTTATTTTTAAAGGAACTATTACTGGGCAATGTATTATATATAAAACATCAGAGGAGTTAAGTTCAGGAGAAAGAAAATTGCTCTATACCCTTTAAAGAGCTGGTTCTCCAAGATACAGTATTGCCAGAGTCTCACAGAAGTTGAATTAATACATTAAGGATTGACTCTAAGGAAATTAATAAGGCTTGCTATTCTGTTTCTTCCTGTGCTACATGTTACCTAGTTTGCTAAGCCTTGGTTTTAACATTCATCAAAACAATGATATAAAATATGACCATCATATGAGAAAAATAAGATTTTAAGCAAAATAAAGAAGTGATTACTATATTAGAAGCTCTTCACCTGTATATCTCTAATATTTCAAGGAACTGGTAATTTTTAAAGGGACACAAATCTATGTTGTTTTATTAGGTCATTAAATATGAAATGTCTGATTTAGAATCAAAAGTTTAGTTTATTACATCTCAAACAAGAAGCAGTACAATTAATCAAGTATGCATCTAAACTATCAGCACAGTTTCTCCGTCTTAATAGTAGCTTGTTAATGCCAGCAGCAAAGAAGCCTGGAGAATGAGTGGCAATGAAATCCACAGCTTGTTGAGAATTGAATATTTTTCCTTGGAAGAAGTGGTCCAAAGACTGCAAAAAGTGATAGTTGGTGTAAGGTTTGGTGAATATGGTGGATGGCAGAGTTTCCAAGTCCAGCTTCTGTAGTTTGAGCAGTGTTCTGCTGTAATTGATTGAGCAGGTTTTATGAAGCCGTAGTGGATAATACCAGTGCTGGACTACCCAACAGACACCATTAACTTTTTTTGAGGAATATTCAGTTTTGGACTGTATTTTGGCTCTTCATCTTTATCCAACCATTGTGCCAAACACTTGGTGATTGTCAAAAAGAATCCATTTTTCAGCACACCTAACAACACAGTGTAGAAATGGTTCACCTTTATGTCATGACAGCAAAGAAAGGCAAGCTTCAAAACAATTTATCTTCTAATGCTGGTTTAATTCATGCAGAACCCATCTATCCAGCTTCTGTATCTTGCCAATTTGTTTCAAATGATCCAATATTGTTGGAATAGTAACGTCAAACCTTGTTGCTAATTCACACATAGGTTGAGATGGAGATGGATTTGCTTTCACTATAGCTTTTAGCTCATCATTAGCCATCTTGGTCTCAGGTCGCCCACGTGGCTCATTTTCAAGATTAAAATCACCAGAATGGAACTTCTCAAACCATGGACGTACTGTGCTGTGTGTTCATTAGCCACATCCTTCCCAAACACTTCATTGATATGTTGAACTGTCTACACTGCATTGGTTCCATGACAGAACTCATGTTTGAAAATAATATGAATTTTTGACTTATCCATGGTTTCACAAAAATTACTCTAAAAAATGTGAAAGATAATCACAAGCCAAAACATGCATTTGCAAGACTGAGGATGTACCTTCACGATAAAAATAAAACAAGAAGTGTCAAAGTAAAATGTCAGAGTTACCAACTATCACACTTAGTATTTAAGGAAATCAGACATTTCATTCTTAATAACCTAATATAAGCACTTATGTCTTTAGATAGTGAGCTGCTTTTTAGATTGCAAAAAAAAACCAAAAAAAAAAAAAAACACCCCACAGAAGTTAAAATCTTTGGTTTAATGCAAAACAAACTGTTCCTGAATCCTCTATAATAAATTGGTGCATGTAATTGAAGTATTGTTATATACTAACAGAAATTTTGACTGGCTTTACTTTGTTATGGTTACTGAATGGAAGTTCTCCAGTAAAACACTGATTTTCAGCAGCATGCAGGTACAGAAATTTCTCATGAGAAGAAACAAAAGATCATACTTTGATTCTTCTTTTTCTCTTTCCTCCAACATTCAATCTAACATCAAGTCCTATTGCCTCTCCAAGATATTATCCCAAATCTGTGTGACCACATGTCTACTGCTACCATCCTAGTACAAGTCATCAGTAGCTCTCATTTGAACCATGACAACAGCCTCTTGACTGGCCTCTAGCTTTCCACTATTACCTTCTTAGAATTCATTTTCTATCAGCCTCTAGACATTATAAATCAGACTCTATCACTTTTCTGCCTATACCTCCATAATGTCTTTCCCTTGCAATTAGAATAAAATCCAAACTCCCCATCATGGCACATGTGATCTGTTCTATACCTTCCCTCTGGTTGCTCTCAAATCACCTTCCTTGTTCATTATATTCCAGTCATATTGACTTTCTGTCCTTACTTGAATACTCCAAGCTCATTTCTACCTTAGAGATTTTGCATTTGCTCTTCTCTAGGCCTGGAATTCTCTACCCCCAGATTTTCTCATGGCCAATTTGTTCTCATAATTCAATTCTCTGAGCTCAGATGTCCAGTCCTTAGAGAAGCCTTACCCTGGTCACATGTCTGAAGAGTTCTTACCCCTTCTCTCCCAACTTTAACCATTCTTTATCTTGCTTAATTTTCTTCATAGCATTTAACACTACCTGAAATTCTTATTTTTTGCATATTTATTATCTGTCTTTCTGGTAACTTTCAGTAGAATGTGATTCCAGGGTGGTAGGGCTTGTCTGTCTTGTTTCCTGCTGTATCCTCAAAGCTTAGAAGAAAAGTTGGCATTTGGTGTGGGTATTAAATATTTGTTGCATAAATGAATGAATCAAGGTCCTGATAAACCCAGAAAAAGCCTTTCAAGAGGCCTTTATCTTAGTAATTTGCCGGAGTTCAGAGTTGTGGCCCTTCATTATAAGCCCTCAGAAATCTACTGTTGTGAGCACATACAAGTTTTTTTCTCCTGGGCAGAGCTTACAGTAACCCAATCTACAAGATTGACATGTAAAATCCCTACGCCAATTTATTAGTGTTCAGTAGGCAATGTAACTGTTACATGGACCCAGGCTTGTACTGATAAGACGTGTTGAAAATTTTCTCCCTATGGGCTGACATACAAAGGACAGTGAATTAAAGCAGAAAGTTTTTTTGGAAACATGGATTACAAGAAAGGGAAGTTAGATGGCTTTTATATTTGAAAACATTCATTTATTTAACAAATATTTGTAGATCTCCGACTATCTTTTGTGCTCTGGGCTAGGTACTGAAGAGTCAACAAGGGATAATATCAAATACCAGTCCTTAAAGATTTTCAGTCTAGTTGTGGAGGCCTACAGTAAACTAACAATTATAAATCAATGTCAAAAGTATTCTTTTAAGGCTAATTCCAGGGTGATACGGGAGGATCTAGAGGGGGGACCCAAGCCTTGGGGGACTGAGGTGAGGGCTGAGGAGTTAGTCAGGCTCCAGGGAAAGGGTGCTGTGGGCCTGAGCAAAGGTCTGGAACTAGGGAGAGCAGAGATTTCCAAGAAGCACAAGCAGTGCAGTGTGGCTGTAGAGGAAAGCTGGAGGTTGTGCCAGGGAGAGATGAGAAGGCTGGAGATAAGGTTTATGGACTTAGGTTTGGACTTTATCCCTGCAAAGAGTAAAGTGGAGCCACTGAAAGTCTTTGTTTTGGTGGGGAGGCAGTTCATCTTTCAGGTTACCAGAGTACAGCCACTACTTTGCCCTTCCTTTCTTTCCAAGAACTCTCCATGAACATCTGGCTAAACGTCCACAGTCCTTTCCTTGAGCACGCGACCCTTCCTTTACCTACCCCAGCCTCTTGTTCTTCTGCTCTCCATCACACGCTCTGTGCTCGAGAAGCACCAAACTTCTTGGTTTCCAAATTCACTCGCCATCTTTAATTACGCTTTCCTGGCACCCTCACCTGGCCCACTACTAAAAAAAGTTACTGAGATATCCTTCCATACAACCAAAGCAATACACGTTCTTTGTAACAAGCCAAAGAACATGCAGGTGTGGACTGAAAAAGTTAAAACTTTCTCCTTTCCTCTTTCGCACACACACATACACACACACGCAATATAAAAAATATATATGTATATTTATTTTATATATATTTTATAAAAATAAATATAAAATATATTTATTTATATAAATTTATTCGTATATTTATATACTATGTTTATATATAATAAATATAATATAAATAATATGTAATATAAATATATAAATAAATATGTATTTTTAAATTTATTTATATATTTTTAAATTTATAATATATATATGTATTTTCTGACATTTGCTCAAATATTTTCTCCTTGCCTATGTTCTCCTATAGATATAGATTTTTTTTACCTAAATAGATTTGTGCTATTCAGTTTGTGCTGTCCCTCCACCTCCCGACGAAATACCATGGACATTGTTTTGGCACCTGCTACAGAGCGTAGGCCCTGTGCCTACACTCACTTACCCTACAACTACCATATGAGGTAGGCACTGTTGCCCCCAGTGGGTAGACAAGGAACTAAGAAGTGATTAATTTGCCCAAGGTCACACAGCTAGTGATTGTGAGGGCAGCAATTGGAATTTGGGCAATCTGGCTCCTGAGTCCAAATGGCTACCACTGCCCTTTACTGTCTCCCAAATAATGCTACTTTTGTTCTTTTTGATAACTTCACAATATTCATACGGATGCCCAGAATTTATTCAATCATTTCCCCTATCAATGAATGCTGAAGTGGCATCGATAAAATGTCCCATTATGCAATTCTCCAAAGTAGGATTTGAGGTCAAAGGGCATATGTACTTTTATTCAACATGGCCAAATTATGTTCCAAGGATTATGTAGCGTTTTTATACCTCCAGGCAACATGAGACAGTATCTGTTTCCTTATACTCTTACTAGTCCTGGATGATACTGATATTTTTGGGCTTTTTTTTTTCTTGGCAGTGTAATCAATAAAAACAGTACACCTTTGTTTTGATTTGCATGTTTCCTGACTACGGGTGAGGTTGAGAATTTTTCTGTATGTTTCTGGGATGTTCATGTTTCCTGTTCTATGAGTTTTCTGTTCATTTCGTTTGCTGTCCATTTTTTCTGTTCGGTTGTTTGTCCTCAATCTTTTGGCAGAGGGTGTGGGGAGTGTGCAGGGATGTGTATAACAGTAGCAATAGTAACCCTTTTTCTGACATGGGTTGAAATATTTTCTTCTTGTTTATGTTCATTTGCCTTTTGATTTTGTTATGGCATCTTTTACATTATAGAAATGTTTGGTTTTTATGTGGTCAAATCTATTGGTCTTCTCCTTCATGGCTTTTGGCTTTCCTGACATTGGCAGGTTTGAGGCATCCCTGTTTGTTAGGGACTGGGACAGCCCCCCGAGACTCCCCCAGACAGTGCTTGATGGACTTGGGTAAATTTTGTCTCAGGTCTTTTACTTTTGTGTCTACCTCCCAGTGTCCTGAGGGATCCATTCTTTCTTGGGAGTTGTCATTACATTCAGCTAGACTAAAGCAAAGCCTTTTTCTGGCCTGGAGTTATTTGTCACTTTATAGTGTAATTGCGTGTCTTTGCTCTGATCCACTATGTGTTAATTTTCTGTTTCTCTCTCCTGGTTATAGGAATAATCATCAGGCTCCTTCTATTTACTTATTTTTTGAGCCATCCTCAGCCTTTGAGTCCTTAAGCCCTTTCGAGATAAGTTTAGAGAGAAGGTGAGCCCTGGATGCGAGACCTGTGGGTAGTGATGATGAATTGGTAATGAGGAGGCTGTGGATTTGAGAATGAGTTTGATTCTTTGATTACAGCTGTGTAATCCCGGGACGTTGTTAGAAGCTGCAGAGCCTTTTTCATAAAATGGGACTGTTCATAACACTGCTCTGAGGCTACTTTTTAATAGTGCCAGAGAGGCCTCTGACAGTTAATTTTGATGTTTCCTCCCTTTTGGTCACATTTTAAGAGTATTTTAATGTGGTCAAGTCTTCACAAATTACCTTGGTACTCCTTTTGGAAAAACAAACTTCGCATTTGCTGTCAGCCCATGAAAGAAGGATAAAATTTGTTGGCCTTAATGACTGCTATCCTTTATAGAGTCTCTAGAATGAACAGCTGATTCCGTTATTGAGAAGAGAAACATTTAAACTCTTGGTGGAAATT
Source organism: Indri indri (assembly GCA_004363605.1). Lineage (NCBI taxonomy): Eukaryota > Metazoa > Chordata > Mammalia > Primates > Indriidae > Indri > Indri indri. Next base: position 9,195 of record RJWJ010008515.1, read on the forward strand.
AAATTTGGGCCTATTTTGCACAAACCGTGGCTTAGGACCAAGGAACCAAGATAGATCATATGTGAGCTGGGAGGATACTGGGGAAGAGTCTGGCCTGCACGTTGGTGGGTGTTTTTAAATTTAAATTTTTAATTGACAAATAATAATTGTATATATTTATGAATAATATGATTTTTTGATATACAAGGGCTGTCTTGAAAGTACTCAGCCGTTGTTAATATAACGAGAACAGTTACATGGCTGGATAATTTCTGGACAGCCCTTATATTAATATGTGTACATTGTGGAATGATTATATCAGGCTCATTTACATATCCATCACCTGACAAACTTACCACTTTTTTGGTAATGAGAACATTTAAAATCTATTCTTTTGGCAATTTAAAAATATATAATACATTATTATTAACTATGGTTAATAAGGAATAATGATAATGATATGATACAATAAATCTCAAAGCTTATCCCTCCTAACTGAAACTTTGCACCCTTTGACCAGCACCTCCCCGACCACCTCCCGTCCCCCAGCCTCTGGTGACCACCATTCAACTCTCTGCTTCTGCAAGGTCGACTTTTTTAGATTCCACATATAGGGGAGATCATGCAGTATTTGTCTTTCTATGCCTGGCTTATTTCACCTACCTTAAAATGTCCTCCAGGTCACCAATTCTGTCTCGAATGACAGAATTTCCTTTTTAAGGCTGAATAGTATTCCATTGCATATATACACCACATTTTCTTTATCCATTCATCTGTCGAAGGACACTTAGGTTGATTCACTTGGCTACTGTGAATAGTGCTGCAATGAAGCTGGGAGTGCAAATATCTCTTTGACAGACTGATACTTCAGTTCTTTTGGATATATACCCAGAAGTGAGATTGCTGGATCATATGATAATTCTATTTTTAGTTTTTTGAGGAACCTCCATACTGTTCTCCATAATGGCTGTACCTAGTGGATTTCAGAATGCGCACAGAATTTGTTCCAAGTCTTCATTAATGGGCTCACAGAAAATAAAGTTATAAGGGAACTGAGGTTAGCACCCTGGTGTGACCCATACCCTCAGTCTGGTGAACGAGGAAACCAATCAGTGAAGGCAGTTTGTTGAATTGCTCAGTTGATAATATTGCTGGATGGTAACTGATTTTAAGGGATTTGAGGCTAATTGCTGGGGTTGAGAAGCTAACGGGAGAAGTGGATCTCAGGAGAACTTATGCCTGACCCAAAGATCTGCTTCATTCTTTGCCCTGCACCTCCACATTTGAGGCGGCATGGCCCACTCTGACATCTGGATCCAGCAGACAAGAGGAAGGACAACTAAACCAGCTCCTTGCTTGAAAGTCTTTCTGTCCTTCATGCTCAGGCCTGGAAGAGTTTGGACCTTATGCAGGAATTAAAATCAGCTAATATATTTGGATGCTGTGTGCAAAACATCGCGTGAGACTGTGTCTGTGTGTGTAGACAGCAAGGCGGAGGGGGCTTGTAACAGCTGCACAGATTCTGATCCTGTGCCAGTCCAGGTGCTTCCCCACTCCCATCCATGGTGAAAGTCGCAGTGTCGTGAGCCATTGTTCTCTTGTAGGTCCAAAGCATCCCTCAGGTATGTCCACAATGGAGCATCGAAAGCCCTGCGCCCACTCTTGAGCACTGTGGATTATAAACTGCTTTCACATCCATCCTTCCATCAGATCCTCACAACATTGTGCCACAGGTGTGATAGGTATGGTTTCCATTTAGAGCTGCGGAAATAGCCTGAGAGAGATTAAGTGATTTGCCTGAGGTCACACAGCTTACAAGGCATAAAACTGAGACTAGATAGCTAATTGTATAATTTCCAAACGAAAGTTTTTCTCCCATACCTAGGTGTGTGTATTTATGTCTATTTGTTCATCCAGGCTACCACTAATTCCTGAAAGGATCTGATGTGGCTCACTGGTGACTAGTTTTCGCCATGTTCCTTAATGACTGAGCCTCAGCCGGACCCCTCCCTGGGTTGGTGTGCTGCCTGAGGCCCCAGATCTTTTTCGTTTTTCCTTCTGTGAATTCTCCAATACCAGTCACCCCTCTCGGAAACTTTCTCCAACACTAGCTCTGCTCCTGGACTCTGGCTACTCAGGGTCCCAGGTTTCTCGGTTCTGGCCAGTCTTGCCACCCACGGAGCCTTACTGGGACACTGATTCCAGAGCTGTCCTGTGTATGGCCATCTGCAACTGGACTGAGTGTCCCGACTCATTTTACACAGGCTGCTGAGCTGCAGCCAGAGCAGTGGCTTTCTAACACGTGGCAAATCAGGATGATAAACAGTATATATTATTAGAAGAGTTAGAATTTAGGATTCTTCAAGTATTTTCCCTCATCTAGCTTAAAATGCAGCAAGCATGCATTGACATAGCATTACCAGAAAAATTTTAGTAGTTTGGAATTCTGGTGCCTGTTAAATACTACTTTGTTAAATTCTGGAATGTGCAGGGTGTGGAGTGGGCTTTGTGACTGTCTTCGACGCAGTGTTTTGGAGGGGCTGTTTCTTCTGTGTCTGGAAATTGCCAGGTGTTGGGGAGGGATGAGAGGGAAGAGCTGGTGGTTGCTGGGTACCCAGGTTTTTGCAGCAGGGACCTGCATGCCCAGTATATAAAAAGCTGTTCAAACCATCCCTGCGACTCTCTGTGTGTATTTGGAGAGAGAGAAAGAGAGGGAGGGCGAGATAGCAAGTGACTATGAAAGCACTAGGGTGCAGAAATGTCTTGGTGCAGCCCTGCTGTGGTGATTGGTAGGAAGAAACAGAGAAGGTGCTTTTTGCAAGGACGCACTTTGCCCAGGATTGGCTTCAATTACAGGGTTTTTGTTTTGTTTTGTTTTTTTAAATCAGCGATAGCAGATCCCCAGTGGGAAGGGTGTGTTTCAGCCTTATCTTAGATGCTTCCTTACTTTACCTAATTCAGAAACTATACAATAGTTTGTGGGTAACGTGTGCCGTTTCCTTTGCAGGTAATGAAAGTTCTATTTAAAGTCCTCGTAACCATTTTTGCGTTTGTAAGAATAACCGAATGAGAATTGCAAATACTTTTTAGGCCATTTTTACTTGACAAAACAGTTCGCTTGAGCCAGACCCCTCTCTCTCTGAAACCGGAGTAAGAGGACCAGACTTCTTTAGGAGGAATATCAGTTCTCGTGAAGTGTCGCATATTGCTCAGGGCCTTTTTCAGCTTAATAATCATAAATAGTTTAAAAGCAGAAAGGGCCTTGTTGATATGTTAGACTCCAACTTCATCCAACAGAAATATTGAGTACAAAGGATTTTTCAGCTTATTTGAAAAACGTAGGAAGATATTTTAAATTTCCTTCAGTGATCACGGAAAATGTCATTTTGTTTCTTCAACACAGAGCTGTTGGATAGAAAATGAAGGCTGAAAGTGGCCTGGAATAATACTAACAGCTAATTCATAGTTATGTACCAGACCTGTTCATACATATATATATATATATGGGTATATATGTAAGGATATGTGTGTGTGTGTTATCTTCACAATAATGTATAGGGCAGGTACTCTTATTATCACCATTTTACACATGAGGAAACTGAGGCACAATGAGGGTAAGTAACGCTCCTAAAGTCACACAGCTGGAAACTGATCATTTGCATCCAGGCAGTCTTACAGTCTACTCATTTCCCTGATATATATTGCAGTTTCTCCAATCTTGACATCTATGCCGAAGCTGCTCCACAGGCTGGTCCTGTTGTATGGGACATTGCTGCTGTCACCCACCAATCCCCTTAGACCACAGAAGCTGACATTTGCCAAGCACTTGCTGTGTGCCAGGTAATGCGGGAAGTGCTTTACATATGTCATCTTATCAAATCTACCATGCAGTCGGGGCTGTCCTCCCTCTGTTTTACCTATGGGGAAACTGAGACCTGGAGAAGTTAAGTATTAATAACTTGGTCAAGATAAATACTGGTAGGTTCAGGGCCAAGATTTACTATTACGCTCTCTCTCCTGCTTAGGAGCTGGGCTCCTGACTTTGTGCTTCTGGTGAGGACTCTGCTATGCGCATTTTCTGTATGTCTTAACCGTTTGCTAGCAGCCTCCTGGAGTCAAGGGTTAAGAGTACTTTTAGGAGGAGAAAGGCTAGCTCAACAGGGAATCTGGAAGAGAGGAGATGTACTATCAATATTATGTTGTAAAAAAGGACAATTACAGTAATACCAATTATACAAGATGAAAGTATAAATATATATTAGATTCTACATGAGAATAGTAAATGTTTAATTCTGGTATCTTCTCTAGATATCTCTTATTTCAACATCCTATAAACTCTTACTCTCTACCAGTCACCCTGGTAGGTGCTGGGGTTATGAAGATAAATGAGCCATGGACCTTGTCTTCAAGGGATAGCAGTCGCCGTTGGGAGACAACTGATAAAGACCTGTGAGAACCCAAAGGACAGGACGCCATCCAGAGCAGAGGAGATGGGGTGGAGATGCTGGCCAGGAAGCCTTCCAGGAGGAGATGATCCCAGAGCATTCAGTAGATCACACCAACAGGGAGAAGAAAGGCTGGGTGGCCGAGCAAACAGGCTATGGGGTCAGGGGGTTCAAATCCTGGCTCTGCCACTTGCAGTAAGTTTGTTTATACCAGCCTCATCCCAAACACATGAGTAATGTGTTGTACTATGATGTTATAATGGCTATGATGTCACTAGGCAGTAGGAATTTCTGAGCTCCATAATAATGTTATGGAACCACCATTGTGTATGTAGTCTGTCCTTGACCAAAACGTCATGATGTGGCACATGACTGTATAGCGAAGTACAACCAGGGGAGAAGGTATTTGGGCTAAGCTGTTGTGATGTCAAGGAACAACCTAACCCTTTGATATCAAGAGTCTCTCATTTAAAACTGAAGGATGTATTGTAGATGAATGTTTGGAGAAATTTGACTGACTCGTGGGAAAGTAAATTCTAGAATTGAAACATATTTTGTTCTTTTCTTCATTATATGTAAGGGCAAATGCAGTCATCATCCTCCACATAAAGGAAAATATCGAACCCTAAACCAAAATATAAAAGGAGAGATTTCTAATTGTTTCCAACTTAATTCTTTTTAGTGAAAATATTAATCTGAAAAGTTGTCAAAGGGTCCCTGTCATCCTTTGGAAAGTCAAGTGAAAAAAAAAAAAGAAGAGAGAAAAAGTCATCTTGAACTTTAGTCTGAATTCCAAACCTCGTATTTTTCAACTTTGGGAGAAATGCGAAAGTTCAAGTTTTCCGGTTGGCCTGGACTAGAGCACCTGCTTTTCTTTTGCACAGTTTCATCTCCATTAACAAATCCTCTGGAAGCAAAGATCCTTCAGTCAGTTGGGGTCAAACAAGGAAATGCTCATGAGACGTGCAGAGCAGGGCGCCTGAGCTCCGCAGAGCCTGCCTGAGAACGGCTTGCGGAGGACCCTGGGGCAGCAGTGTCTGTGTGTCTGTCTGTCTGTACAGAGACAGCTGGAGAGCAGCGAGGCTGCAAGTTCTCACGAATTCTCTCTGGGGCCTTTATCTTTTCTTTCCCCTGCCATCTCCCTCACCGAGCCAAGATTCTCCCAGTAAATGTCTTCATCATACACAGATCGTGTCATTGCCCAGGGCTGGTCTCAGCCCCTCCTTTGATACCAGTTGATTCCACTCCCCTTTCAGGAGCCTGGTGTCCTCGGTGCGATCATTCTCCCAGTCCCACCCGGTAGGCACTTGCTTATCCCTCTCCCTCTATCAAAACATGAAAGGACTGTGAGGCCCAGATGAGATGGTTCCAACTGTGCATTTCTGCCAGAGCCCTGCTGTCCTGGGGGAGGGTGCCTGGGACTAACCACAGTGCCTTTTCTGGAGGCACAGGCCTGGGCCTCAGGCAGTGACGATGGTGGCCAAGACTGAGGGCCACCTGTGCCAAGTGAATTCCCCGCCCTCTGGCCTCACCCCGTCAGCTTTAACCTCTCCCTTCCCTGTACCTCAGAGGCTTCTGCGGTGTATTTTACGTTTTCCAGAATGTCCATTGCTATTTTAACAAATATTTCATTCTGTTTTCATACCATATATTTTTTCTGAATTGGGACATGACTCAATGCCTTTCACGTTGTTTGTGTCTGAAAATGAAAGAACTGTGTTGATGGAATACAGTGTCTTCGTGAATAGAAGCATTAGTAAACTGGCTCAATTGTCATTAAGAAATACTTTCACTTGCTTTTTGACAAAATAGTCATGAGTGAACAGCAAGTAATGCATTAGCAACTGCTAATTTCTTATTTATCACACCCCTATTAAAATAACAATACAGGAAATAAATACAGAAAAACTTCACTTAGAATCCTATCTCCCCATATAATTACTGTTTTTAATGTTCCTGTGTTCCCTTTCAGGCTTAGGCCCCGTACTGTGAGGCTGCAGGATGGGGCTCGGAACACGGTTCCGTGGTAAAGGAATTCTTGTGAAAAGCTGTGTTCCGTTTGAATATTGTACTTCAAACTAGCTCTGACTAGTACCCGTATTTTAACTTGCTGCATTAACCCGCTTTAGTTTATTATCTCAGAACTCTGGCTGCACCATTATAATTTCAAGATGCATCTTGTTTTTGGCAGTGGTGGGGCTATGACCTTACCCCAGTAAACTGCACAATACTAGATCTTAATTGTATCTTTCCAAAATGTTAGTGAGTTTGTGGATAGTAATAGGCCTCCACACATCATAGCTGAATTCCCTCTTTATCTTTGGATTCCTGTGTTCTGTTGCCATCATGGAAAGTTCTCAGCTCAAGACAGGCAATGGATTGGGCCTAAAGTATTAATCTATTTTATCCTCCCAAAGGGGCAGCGATGCATAATCCCAAACTCAGGTGAGAAACAACTCCCTCTTCGTAGTTTCCTTCCTGAAACTGTAGACTTCTTATCTTGGTATTTACAAAATTAGTCTGATTACAAAAATCTGAAGTGCAGGTGAAAAAAAACAATTTCCTGGGCTATTTCCAGACCTACTGAAGCAGAATTCTGAGGGATGGCTTGGTTAAACAGGCACCCTGGGTGATTTTTATAATCCAGACAGTTTGAAAAATACCAGTTCTTTTTTTTAACGAAATCCGTAGATACCAGCTCACACCTTTGCTTAATGCACTTTTGAGGAGAGGTGGCCAGTAGTCCCATCCTCGGGAGACCAACAGTTGTGTTGCCCATGTTTTTATTCCACCCCACATACCATGGTGGCCATGGCTGTATGAAATGTAGGACAGAATAGAGGGCCAATGTGGGAAGACAATCTTCCCTACCCAAAGTCATCATACAGAAGACTACCGTAGCGGGGCATGGTGATGCATACCCATAATCCCAGCTGCTTGGGAGGCTGAGATGGGAGGATTGCTTGAGCCCAGGAGTTCAAGGCTACGATGTGCCCCGATTGTGCCTGTGAATAGCCATTGCACTCCAGCCTGGGCAACATAGCAAGATCCTGTCTCTATTAAAAAAAGAAAAAAGAAGACTGCTGCAACCTTTACTTTGCCTCAATAAAGAGGGAGAAATATAGATGGGGTTATTTTCTCTGTGTCACTTGCAAGTTGGAAATTTAGGTCCTTGGGAATTTCATTCCTCACCTAAATTATAATTTTTACAAGATGGGAGGGGGATGGGTGTGTGTTTAATTTTTCCTTTGCTTTTTTCCTATGGTTTCTGGGTTGTTTTTAATTCCATTTACTGAAAAATTATTCCCTCGTCAGTCACCGCAGCATTAATTTGAAAGATAAGCAGAGTTATTTAACTCTAGGTCATTGCCCAGATCGGGAATGGTATTCCCTGAAGTAAGCTGGTCCGGTAGTTGGGAAATAATGGGGCTTACTCTGGGTTTGTGCTCATGTGCAAGGCTCCTCCCCTCCCTGAGTGCCCTGGGCCCCCTGCCGTCCTCCAGCACCCACCCTCTCTATGCCCCTCCCCAACCTTTCCCCGGCTGGGCCCATGTGTCCGAATCACCCTTCCTCCCCTTTTAAGTTGTTCTCCCGAATCAAAAGGTAAAATAACAACAAGGAAGCAGAACCCAAAACTCTCCTCAAGATCTGCTGATCTCAGCCAGCTGGTAGAGAGAAAGGAATGGATGAAACGAACTCAGGCCATAGCGGGAATGACCGATGGACGACTTACTGCATTAGCTAACTGGCCTGAGGACAATGCTTGTTAAACTTAATGCGTAAGCTTCACATACAGGATATCAGGCAGTTTGGGAGGAGAGTGTGGGGAAATGTGGGGCAGAGGGATCTTTAAATCACGCCACAAGGGCCATAGTTCACTCTGCTTCCCGAGGGCAACCATTGCTCTTGGAAATGTGCTGATGTGCTGATAATGGCATTCAGCCAGGAAGGCCAGCGAAACACGCTGGAGTCTGGTTAAAGGGCAAACCCAGGCCATTCTTCTGTCACTCTCATCTCCAGCAGGGCACTGCATGGGTGCACTCTCTGCAGGGTGGGTTGTCAAGGGAGCAAACAGATCACCTGCCAGTGCAGGGTCCACCCCAGCAGAGGGTCTGTCCCTGAGCAGAGCAGAAACTGTGCAAACCAGGAGTCGGAGTCCTTGACTTTTCAGTATTAAAGGCTGTTGACTTGTGGCCTAAGTGGCTGCCAGTTATAGATAGGCCTTTTACGTAGAAAGAATCAAGAACTTTGGCACAGGCCCTTATCACTGTGTGTAAAGGTGAAAAATTGGGTTTGAGTGGAAGAAAATGTGGTACTTTATTCTTTCTCAGTTGAAAGTTTAGTCTCCATCTCTATCTGTGTCAAGAAAATAATAAACAATGCAAATCTAACCAGGCAGGCTTTTTTTGTCTTCATTCAAAGATTCTGCGTTAAGAAATGAAAATCTTTTGCAGAGTAAATGCTAAATGAATAAAACTGGAGCAAGCGCATTGGACCCTCACCCTTCAGAGTAGGAATGAAGCTCAGACAGTCATCAGGCACGTCTATGCATGCCATGCTCTCTGCTGTCCACGGGCCCCTAGGTATCGTAACTACTTGGTGATTTTCAGTGATGAGACAGAACTCCAGGGACGAGACTGGCCATGGCTCTCTTGAAGTTTATTTTCAGCCCTCTCCCACCCATTAAATACTTCCCATATTAAATAAAAATCTAAGTGTCAATAACAGAACTTTGATGGCTGATTTCCCTCATCTACAAGGTGTATCAGATAATATGGAAGAACCCTTTGGGCTCAAGATCAATAATTAAATATCATTTTCCTGGGTGCATTTGTATTTAATGTTGTACTTTGACTTTCTTGAGTAAGAATATGCTTTTAAACTACTTATTCTTCAACTCAATTGGAGGCAGTAAGTGTAGATATTTTATTCTGAAAAAGTGAAAAGTTTGTCAGCAGTAACTGATACTTCCTGGGTGCCAGGCTTGGTTCTAAGTGTTTTGTGTGTCTCATATCTAGTTCTTTACAACAACTGCCTGAGTGGTTGCTATTTTTGTTGCTGTTTTTAGATGGGGAACTGAAGCATGGGGAGGTTGGGTGACTTCAGCAAGGTTCTATACTGGCTAAAGGTGTTGCTGGGTTACAGACCTGGGCAGAATTATGCCGTAATTCATGCTTAGTCACAGAGCCTTACTGCCTCTCCAGCAAGAAAAAAAATCCTAGAAAAATACACCGCAAGCTGGTAAGACAGGTTCGCTCTAGGATTGTGGGGAACGGGCCAGGGCAAACTTTGCCCTATCTATTCTGTTTGAATTTCTTTTCATAATGACAATGGATTCATGTATTACTTAATGCAATTGAAACTTTTCAAGTTAAAATTGTGAAAGTCCTAAGTCTGGTTAATAACTTCCATAAATTCTTTGCTACTTTAAAAATTTGTCAATTAGACTCTTAAAGCTGGTGGGGAACTTGGAAATCATTTATCATAATCCCCTTGTTTTTCAGATGAGGAAACTGAGGTTACATGACTTGGTGAAGCTCACAGAACTAGTTAGTAATAGAGCAGGTCTACTGACGCCAAATTTTGTGTGCTTTCTACTGCGGTTTTTGAGATATGCCTTAGATGGAGTAAGATGTACAGATATAAGTACTTAAGACGTATTTAAGATCTCTTAAGTGAACAGTTCGAGAGTTTTGACAAAGCCATATACCCATGTAACCAACTCCAAAGCTAAGATAGAGCTCATTTCCATTACTCCTGAATGCTCCTTGTGCTAGGCATCTTTTAAAAATTATTATTTATCTTTTTTATTTCAGCATATTATGGGGGTACAAATGTTTAGGTTACATATATTGCCTTTGCCCCACCCGAGTCAGAGCTTCAAGTGTGTCCATCCCCCAGACGGTGCGCACCGCACCCAGTAGGTGTGTATGCACCCATCCCCTCCTCTCCCCTCCCACCTGCCCAACACCCGATGAATGTTACTATTAAATGTCACATAAGTGTTGATCAGTTAGTACCAATTTGATGGTGAGTACATGTGGTGCTTGTTTTTCCATTCTTGTGATACTTCACTTAGTAGAATGGGCTCCAGCTCTACCCAGAATAATACAAGAGGTGCTAGATCACCATTGTTTTCTGTAGCTGAGTAGAACTCCATGGTATACATATACCACATTATATTAATCCACTCATGTATTGATGGGCACTTGGGTTGTTTCCACATCTTAGCAATTGTGAATTGTGCTGCTATAAACATTCTAGTGCAGATGTCTTTTTTTGTAGAATTTCTTTTTTTCTTTTGGGTAGATGCCCATGGATAGGCATCTTTTTGAAAACTTTGCCCTGTCTATTAGTGATAATAAGAATTCTTTTTGTTGGTAAGAATTCGAGTGCTTACATTTCCTATGTGTTCACACATTTGACAATGCCTGGCAGAGACACTCCTCAGTGTGTGTGTGTGCTTCCTTAAAGACAGAAGCAGGGTGTTCACAAAGTGCCATGCCCGTCTTCTTATCCTTTACGAACCAGTTCCTAATTGCTAAAATTGCTAATTGCTGTTCCTTGTTTACAAACATTAACTCAAGCTAGTCCTTAGCCTGACATAATTATCATTACATACAAAATTATTCTTTAATCCTTTGATATTCTAGTTCCCCAGACACATTTATAGTCACGGTACATGTCTTTTTTTTTTTTTTTAAATAACTAAGCAGTTTCTATATTAAAATCTTGAAGTTCTGTGAGAATAAGACATATTTATTAAAACCAGTGCTTCTGAACACGGGCAAGTTTGATATGCTGTGCTTTGTTTTAACTGGATAAAGCTTTCCAGCTGAACTGGCAGTAGTCTTCCAGCAGTGGTGTGTCAGCTCAGTCCGTGTGCAGCTTCTTTTTTCCCTGTTTGGTTTGCTCCTTGGACTTGATGAATGGTGTGTGTGTGTGTGTGTGTGTGTGTGTGTGTGTGTGCGTGTGTGTCTGAGAGCTGTGGTCTGGCAACGGTGCCAACATGTTGATGATTAATTTTCGAGACTCACTCCACATTCACAAGCATGGGAAATGTCCTCTGGTGTGAGTGGATTTCAATCCATATAATTTTGACATCTAAAACAGAATATAGTCCTTTCTGTTAGATCTTCTTTGATGTAATTATTCTAAAGCCCCTAGGAAATATTCCCAAAAGAAATAAAGTAATTTTTATAGATATGTTAATAGCAGTGATACTATAATTGTGAAAATTGGAAGTAACAGAAATGTTCAATAGTAGAAGAATGATTAAGTGTAGAGAATGATATAAACATGATTGATATGTGATCAAGTTGATACATACAAATATTTAAATATGACAATATTAAGTGAAAGAGAAGATCCTAAAGTTTCAGGTACTATATAAATAATAATTTATAGCTATGTAAAAATATTTATGCTCTAATAGAACTTGGTTATGAAATTTTAGGCATGAAAATAATTTTGATTCTAATGCTTTCTAGGGGCTTTAGAAAAAGATTTTATTTTGAAATAATTTCGAACTGCAGAGAAGTTGCAAGAATAATATGGAGAATTCCCCTTGACCCCATATACCCTTTACTTGTATTCATTGATTTTTAACACTTTGCCACAGTTATTTTATTATTCGCTTTTTCTCCTTCCATATACACATATTGTTATTATTTTTTCTGAATCATTTGAGAGTAGGTGGTATACATTCTACACATTTACACTGTAATTTTTCAGGGTGTCTTTCCTAAAAACAGGGATATTCTCTTATGTAACCACAGTACAATTATTAAAATACTTTTTTAAAAATCTATAGTCCTGATATTGTCCTTTCTAGCATTTTCCCTCCACTTCAGGACCCAGTCCGAGATAATGTATTAAATTTAGTCATGTTGTCTCTTTAGTTTAGAAAAACTCCTCACCCTTCTTTGTCTTTTATGACATTGACATATTTGAAAAATGAGGGCCAGTTATTTTATATTTCTCAATTGGGGTTTGTGCGATGTTTTCTCATAATAAGTTTCAGGTGATGTGGTGTTTGGCTAGAAAACCACAAAAGGAGTGTCAGGATATTGCATCTGGAGTCACATGCTCTGCATCCGCTTCTCATTGGCTGTGTTCATGTCAATCATTTGATCATTCGATTACAGTGTTGTCTGGGTTCGCCACGGTACAGTTACTATGTTCCCCTTACATTTGATACCCCATCTGAGGAAAGGTGCATTGAGAGCACATAAATCTCATGCTTTTCATCCCACCCTCTCCCTTAGACCTAGTATGTTTCTCAGTTCCTTTTTAAAGCCGCAGTTCCCAAGCCTTATTTACACATTACATGGGTAACTTTGAGTGATTTTGCTTAAGTTGTCCCCTTGCCTATAATACCCCCATTCAAGCCTGTCTACCTTGTACCACAATTTAAGCCTATCTCTTCCCTATCCTTAATTACACTAATGTCTTCCTCTTAGACCTCCAGGAACACTTTGTACTTTTCTTGTGACACATATTAACTCCTAGTTTGTGCTTGTAACTACCTGTGTACTTCCTTTATCCTGGTCACTAGACATCAAATGCCTGAGGGCATGGACTGCGTCTTAAACATTTCTGTATCCTCTGCTGGGCCCAGAAGAGGCCATCAATGAGAGACATGTGGTCAGTGTTTGTTCCCGAAATGCGTGTTTACTCCTACTGCTCACCACTTCTGATGTGCTGAATACCCAACTGTGCATTTCCAGAACTCCTCAATTTCATCTGCTTACCATCTCTACATTTCCTGTTTAACAACATGTCGTTATTTTGCCCCTGGAGTAGGAATGGAAACCATTCAGTGTCCGTCGTTTCTGTATTCTTAGCTCAGGTGTTAAGAAAAGTGTTGTTGAGTGAACGAGTTACTTCCTTACTGTGAGGATTTGTATTTCGTGTTTCTATCTAAGTCTCTTACTAGGGCACTGGGCCAGCTTCTCATTGCTTTGACAAGAAGGTATGATGAGGTCTGCTCTTCCTCTGGGGAATTCTTCTAACACTCATTAAGGATAACTTCTTATGTGTATTGATAGGAGAGTATATTCCTACCCAAAGATTGCCCTATGTACGGGCTTTAGAAACTGAAAGTATAACCTGCCAAAATCACAGGAGTTTGGAGCCAAGGTTATTAATTTGTTCAGATAATATTAATTTGTTCTGCCAAGACATGTAAGAACAAGCATTAATTTAGTTTGTAAGTTTAATGAACAATTGGAAGAACCAAAATTCTAAGTAGGTCAATCAAATCTTACGGTACAACTAACTTGCAGTTATACTGGAAAAAGGTGTCCAGACAGATGACGCTGGGATGCTTGTCACTTTATATAGGAAATGTACAAAACACATAAAATCTTTTCCTAAAGTGTAATTTTTGTAAGTTTTCTCAATCAATAAAACCATGTCATTCTTCATAGCAGGGATTTGCTTTAAAAATATAAGCTTACCTATTATTATTTTTTAAATAAATTTTAAATTTCAGAGTAGTTTTAGATTTCCAGAAAAGCTGTGAAGATAGTTCGGAGAACTCTCATATACCCTCACCCAGTTTCCTCTATTGTCATCCTACATCACTGTGTACATTTGTTGCAAGTTAGAAACCAACATTGCTGTGAATTTACCCAACCCTCCTCCCCCCTCCCACCTGCTTGATTTCATTGAGTTTTACTTCCATGTGTGCATATAAATGTCGATCAATTAGTTCCAGTTTGATAGTGAGTACATGTGGTGTTTGTTTTTCCATTCTTGCAATACTTCACTTAGAATGGTCTTCAGTTCCATCCAGGTTGTTACAAAAGGTATTAGTTCCCCATTTTTTTATGCCTGAGTAGTAATCCACTGTATACATATACCACATTTTATTAATCAACTTATGTATTGATGGGCGCTTGGGTTGTTTCCGCATCTTTGCAATTGTGAATTGTGCTGCTGTAAACATTTAAGGGCAGTTGTCTTTTTTATAAAATGACTTTTTTTTCCTTTGGGTAAATGCACAGTAGTGAGATTGCTGGATCAAATGGTAGGTCTACTTTTAGTTCTTTGGGGTATGTCCGTACTCCTTTCCACAGAGGTTGAACTAGTTTTCAGTCCCACCAAAAATGTGTAAGTGTTCCTTTCTCTCCACATTCACACCAGTGCCTGTTGTTTTTGGACTCTTTGATAAAAGCTATTCTCACTGGAGTTAGGTGATATCTCATTGTGGTTTTGATTTGCATTTCCCTAATGATTAGAGACTGTGAGCAGTTTTTCATATGTTTGTTGGCCATTAGTCTTTCTTCTTTTGAAAAGCTTCTGTTCATGTCCTTTGCCCACTTTTTAATGGTGGTGTTTGATTTTTTCTTGCTGTTTTGCTTGAGTTCTTTATCGATTCTGGTTATCAGCTCTTTATCAGATATATAGCATGCAAATACTTTCTCCCATTCTGTAGGTTGTCTGTTCACTCTATTGATTGTTTCTTGGCTGTGGAGAAGCTTTTTAATTTGATCAGGTCCCATTTACTTGCACACTATCTGGGTGACTAGCGCACTTATAGCATTGACTCAAACCGTACAAGAACAATACATGTAACCAAAACATTTGTACCCCCATAATATTCTGAAAAAAAAATCAATATACTTTCCCCTAAATACTTCAACATGCATATTATTAACTTCAGTTCAATATTGGTTTTCAGTATTTTCTTTTGATGAAAATTTACATACAGCCTAACGTACAAATCATAAGAATACATTTACTGAGTATGATGAGCTGAATTTTGTTTCCCCCCCAAAAAATTCATATGCTGAAGTCCTAATACCTGTACTGCAGAATGTGACTATATTTAAAGATAGGGTTTTTAAAGAGATAATTGAGGTTAAATAAGTTTATTAGGGAGGACCCTAATTCAGTATGACTGTTGTCCTTAAAAGAAGAGGAGCTTAGGACACAGACACACACAGAGGGACATCCACATAGAGACACAGGGAGAAGATGACCATCTACAGGCCAAGAAGAAAGGCCTAGAGCAGAGACTTCCCTCATCGTCCTACGAAGGAACCAGCTCACACCTCAGTCACTGATAGATAGCCTCTAGAATTTTAAGAAAATAAATTCTACTTTTTTTTTAAAAAAAGAAACAAACATTGGTACATTATTATCAACTACAATTAATACTTCATTCACATTTCACCAGTTTTTCTTCAATGTCCTTTTTTTATTCCAGGATCCCATGTAGGACATCACATTACATTTAGTCATTATGTGCTATGCTTTGAATGTTTGTCCTCTCCAAAACTCATGTTGAAATTTAGTTGGTGTTGTGATAGTATTGGTAAGTGCGACCTTTAAGAGGTGCTTAGATCATGAGGGCTCCACCCGCATGAACGGACCAATGCCATTACCATGGTAGTGGGGTTGGCCCCTCTTGCTCTCTCTTGCCCTCTCTTTGCCCTTCTACCATGTGATATTTTCTGCCATGTTATGACACAACAAGAAGGCCCTCACCAGATGCTGGCACCTTGATATTGTACTTCTCAGCCTCCAGAATTATAAGTCAATAAACTTTTGTTCATTATGAATTACTTAGCTGGGGAGATTCTGTTATAGCAGCACTAATAGACTAAGGCATCATGTCCCTATAGCCTCCTCTGGTCTGTGACAGTTTCTCAAACTGTCCTGGTATTTGATGATCTTGACAGTTTTGAGAAATACTGATCAGGATTTTTGCAGAATGTCTCTCGGTTTGGGTTTCTTCAATGTTTTCTCATGGCTAGATGGAGGTCATGGGTTTTTGGAAGACCACAGAGTGCAGCGCTATTCTCATCACATATTAAAGTTACATATTAACAACATGACATATCATGCTAATATTAACCTTGATCACCTGGAAAAGATAGTCAGGTTTCTATACTGTAAAGTAACTTTTTCCTCCCTTTCCATGCACTACTCTCTGGAAGCAAGTCACTATGCTCAGAAAGCCCTACAGAGGGTAAGTGGGTAGGAATTTAGGTTTTACCTCTTGCAAAGGAGAGTATCATAAATTATTTGGAATTAATAGATATGTCCCTTCTCCCCATTTATTTATTCAACCATTTATTTACATCAGTATGGGCTCATGGATCTTTACTATACTTTGAATTGTAACCCACTATTATGTTATTTATTTTGTTGTTCTAGTTGTTCCAGCTTTGGCCACTGAAGGCTATTTCAGTTGGACCTTGTATCTCTTTGATGTGCTCCACCATTTTATTTTTTGAACACTTCCTTACTTTCTAATACTAGGAGATGCTCCAGGCTCATCTTATATATTTTCTGCCCCAGCCCTAGAATCAGCCATTTCTCCAAGGAACCATGGTTTGTTTCATAGGAGAAGGGTATTAGAAACCAAAATCCAGTCCATATTTTGATAATATGATAATGAGTTTTGGAAATGAATATAAGAGATATGGAGAGGTAAAAAGCATAGACTTTGATGACAGCTATTGACTTTGAACCACAATTCTGCCATGAATAGGTTAATCAACCATCCTAGTTTGCCTGGGACTGAAGTTTCCAGGGTTGTGGGGATTTCCATGATAAAACAAGGATGAGTTGGCTACACTAGTTACAGAATTGGTTATGTTTCTTGGTTGCAAGGAATAAAGTCCAAATAAAGCTACCTCAGTTAAAAAGGGAATTTAATGACTCATTTAACTGGGAAATCTAAGTATGTAAGGGTTTCAGGCCAAGCTGGATCCTGGAATCAAATGATGTAATTAGGTCTCCTGCTGACCCCCATATTTCAGCTCCATTTCCCTCTATATGTTGGTTCCTTTTTGTACTCTCTACATGTGGGGGGAAAAGTGTGGGCTTTCTTTAATGGAGAAGAACAATTGCCCTCATCCCATAGGACAGGGATCAAAACAGCAATGCCTAGAGGAAGGAGGCTCCTGGGAGGATGATAGGGAGTGATGAGAACATTAAGGGGAAGCTCTAGTCATTGGTGCTATGCAGGAATGCAGGTTCGCTATTGCCAGATATTCCAGTTTTTAAAGGGAAACCAGAATGTGAAACTCTGATTTTTAAATGTTGGCAATTAAAATTAAATTAAATTATTCAATTAAACAACAACAACAACACTGTTCATACTGAGCAAATACAATCATGGGACATACAGCTTGTGGGTTACCAGTTTGTAACATCTCCCTTTGGAAATCTAAGGCCATTTTCTGGCTGCCTCAGGGCATACTTGGGTACCTGCAGAGGGTAGTTCACTTAGTGTTCTTAGGATACACTTACTGTTTTTGAAGATAGACCCTATTTAAGTTAATAATCACTAAATTCATCAAGTGCTGCTATGTGCCAGGCATTGTGCTAAGCAGTTTATACATTTCTTTTAATTCTTACAAGAATCCTATGAAATAGTTACTATCATTATTATCATCATCATAACCTTTCTACTGAAGTAGAAACTGAGAACAGAGAAGTTATTTATCTTTTTTGATGTCACACAGCTGAAGGGGCCAAGGTAGAATTTATACCCAGCAGCCTGACCATGGTACTTAGATTTTTCACCCCTTTGCTGTATTGCTTCAGATGGCTGCAGGTGCAAAGACATATCTTAGAGTCAGAGAAGGTCAGAGATAGAAGGAACCTTGGAGATCACCCAATA
The DNA here is from genome assembly GCA_004363605.1 of Indri indri. Classification (NCBI taxonomy): domain Eukaryota; kingdom Metazoa; phylum Chordata; class Mammalia; order Primates; family Indriidae; genus Indri; species Indri indri. The sequence goes on from RJWJ010008515.1 coordinate 27,261, forward strand.
TGTGGAACTCATTATTTTATAGGTGGGGAAATTGAGGCCAAAAACAAAGAGTGACTTTGGCAAGTTCTTGTAGCCCATCAGTGGGTAAACTGGAATAAGTCCAAAGCCCTTTTGCTGCACCATGAAGCTTCTGGGACTTGCTAACTACAAAGACTGAAAGTCCATGGTGGGTTTTACAAAGCATTCTAAAGTCTTGACAAATTATCCCTGCCATTGCTGGTTTTGAATTGACATGTTCTTCATCTCTCATACACCAGGCTCTATTTTTTTGTCTTTTTAACTAGGAAAGAAGATTGCAACAATTATTTTTCTCTAAACTGATCATTTCATCCATAAGCTCAGCCATCACTATGATTTGAGGGAGAGGCTGAAGGGGGTGGGGAGGATATTTTACAACTATGATAAATATCTACCTTCTAAGGCCTTTCTGTCAATTTCTAAGAGATATGTCATCAGGAAGCCTTGAAAGCTGCATTTTGTCTACATAGACAAACGGTCATAATGAGCAGTTTCAGAAACACTGAATTCCAGTGTGCGATTTCTTAAAAATATGTACATATGAGTTTAACAGATATGTACAGATGGCCTTTTATGTGCAAAAAATTTTGCTGAGTCCTTTGGGGATATAAAAATAAGACACGATCCCTGTCTTCACAGAGCTTATTACATGGTAAAGAAGGCAGATATTTAAGTCTTTAATTACAATAGAACAAAATAAGAGCCACAAAAAAATAAAAATATTGAGGAACTACTGGTAAAACAAACAAACAAGCATAATCAAATTCAACTCAAGAGGATCAGGGAAGCTGTTCCAGGATTTGGGCTGGACCTTGAAGGCTGGCCAGATTTCGGTAGCTATAGTTGGGAATGAAAGCTCTGCAGGCAAAAGGAAGAGCGTAAGCAAGAACATAAAGGCAAGAAACACAGGGTGTATATAGAAAACATGTAGTTACAAGCTTGGTCATACTGTGGAGGGCTCTGACTGCCAGGCTAAAGAGTCTGCTTTGCTCAGTAAGCATGAAGGATCTATTGTAGGCTTTTATAATCTATAGGCTCTATTATAGATAAGTGACACCATCAGGGATGTTCTTTGGAAGGTGAACTTTGCAGGGTTGAAGTGGGAGGGGACTGAAGGGAACAGACCTCCAAAGAAGCTACCGTGGGGTTCTCAATGAGAGCCAGTGCTGGCCTGGACCAGGGGTCTGGCAGTGGGAGTAGAAAGGATGTTGGAGAACATTGTGGAAGTAGTCTTTGGGACATGGGAAGGAGGTAAAAAAATAATTAAGAATGATTTCTGTAGTTTGGAGCCTCAATAACTGGAAGAATGGTGGCATTATACAAACAGGGAAGAAAGGGAGAAGAATTGGTTTGGGATAGAAGATGGGAGAGTTTCAAATTGTTTATAATAAGGAGTCAACTGGTTATCAAGGAAGATAGGTACATTTGGGTCTGGATTTCTGGTGTGGGTGTAGCTCACAGATTAGGTTTGGTGGTTATTTGCACAGGAAATAGGAGAATAGGGTAACTATTTATCATATTCCTGTTATTTTCTGGTTCCTGGATAAGTTTCTTTATATCTGTGGCATCTGACCACATAACAATACCGTTAAACAGACCCAGAGAGGTTGTTTGGTTTGCTTGTGTTCTCAGAGCTCATTCTGAGGACCTACTGAGGACCTACTATGTGCCAGACTCTGCTCTAGTAAGTGGCAAAACTTAAGTCAAGTCTGTCTTTCTATACAAGGAAATGAGAGATAGATTAGATCTAAAAGGGAAGAAATATAGGGTGAAAAGAAGAGGATACAATGTTGGAAAATACCAAACTTTGGAGAGTTAGGGGAAAGGCCCAGAAGAAAACACATCAAGTGCAGGTAAAGGGGAAAAGGGAATGAGGATAGCATCATGTCTCAGAAAAGGGAAGAGAGCTAGAAGTGGAAGGAAGAAACATTCATCTAGCCAACAATGTCAAATGTTGCAGAAAGATCAACGACATGTAGAATGAGCAAAATTGGTGGTGAGTTGATTAGATGAATTCCAGCAACGTGGAGAGAAAGTAACATCAGCATTGTAGTGTTCACAGAAGCTGGATTTCATGGAAATAAGGAATAAGTTGAGTGAAGAAATGGGGGCAATGAGCAGAGATAGTTTGGTAAACAAGGGGAAAGAGAGATAGTGATTGACTAAGTGGGAAGGGTAGGACACCGAGGGGTGGGGGATTCTAGGGAGGGAGTGAATTGTCCGACCACTGCACCAGGCTGGAGAGAGAGGCAATTCAAACTGAAGTGAGACAGATTATGGGATTGTGGGCTATTATGAAGATCAAAAGGCAGTGGTGGGGAAAATGGGAAAGTTGAGGAGATGGCAGGTTATGGTCTTAATGTGTGAACTTAGAAATGGGTCAATATGAACAAAGCTAAAGTTGGTTACATTGAAAGGAGGCTGAGGTGGAGTGAACATGGAGTTTTCCAGGACTGAAGAGGAGGAAGGCCAGTGTCCTGAAAGGGTCATCAATAGGTATGGATCCTCCCAAAGATGATGGAGGGGGACTGAGTATGGAGGAAGACAGGGAGCCTGGTTCTAAAGCAATGAGGGAGGATCCTTCATGTCTATGGACAGTCAAGAAGAAGGATGGCAGATAGTTGGGAAATCAGAGAGGCTTCACTTGAAATGAGGAAAGGTTATTAAATAAAAGTTTTGGAATACAGGGCAATCAGTGTGAGAGGTGTGTGAAGAAAGCATAAAGAATACTTATGCACATTAGAAGAGACACATTAAAGAGGTAGATTAAATAAAATAAGATGAACAATAGCTAGAGTACGTTTGGATGAAGATGCTGGCATAAGTAGAAAGAGACGGGTGGATGACAGAAACAGAGATTTGAGAGAGGATGGAGGGGATGGGGAATCCTGAAAATGTTTGATGGGAACACTGGCTGGATTACAGATCTGTGTGTGCCTTAAAGTGGTTCTAACCCTAACTGCTGTAAGCAAACATAGCTCAAGTGTGTCATGCCATATAAATATTTTGGAATACAGCATGGAGCGATTGTACAACAATGCCAGGAATGCTTACTTTGGATTGACTAATCAAGGAACAATGAACCTGAAAAGGTCAGAGGAGTTTCTTTTTCTTAATGGAACAAATGTCTTCATACATCAACATTGTTTTGGGAGTTGTGGTAGTTATATAAATAATTCCGTGCCCCAGAGGAGTAATTCTCACTTTTTTTTATAATTTAACATTCTTTGAAATGCTGTAGAATTTTTTTAAATTTCCATTTTGCTTGGATAACTGCCATGCCAGCTTTTAAAAAGTGCAGAATAGTTGTATGCGTGTGTGTGTATGAGGGGTTTAATAAGAAAACAACTTAGATTTGGAGGAATTTTTCCCCCAAACAAATCAACTTTCAAAATAACTCATTTTCTTCTGAATTGCAGAACCCTCCTATTATTGTACGTGAACAAGGTGGTGTTCATGGAGTTGATATCACACAGGATCTGGCATTGGATACCCTGCACATAAGACCAGCCTTGCTATGTGTTAATGGAATGACTTGGTCAAGCTACTTAACTTTCTTTAGCTTCAACTTCTTCATTTGCAAAATGAGAATGAAAACAACATCTTCCCAGAGATCACACAAGAGGATACAGTGAGGTAAGGTCTCTGTGCCTCAGAGGACAGGGTCCTGGGAGTGTACAGGTGTGATGGTTCTCCTCTTGGGGTAATTCATGGTGCATCAGCATTTGAGAACTTATGATCTAGGCTATGTCTATACTTTCTCAGCTGAGTCTCTGGAATGAACACAGAACAAAAGCACGGTGCTTATTTAAAGGGAAAGTAGGAAAAGTCTCACAGGCTACTGAGGGGCAAACTCACAATGGGATTCTAAGTGAGGGCTCCTTGGGTGGTCATCCTCGTCCTCCACGCTCTGCTCCTGACACCCTTCTTGAGAGAAGATGCCAGTTCCTCCTCATTATTACGAGATTAACCCTGATTTAAGAATCCCGTTTTCCAGACAAGATCAGGATTCAGCTTCCATTTAAAGCAGGTCTTTGGTCCAGAGCTCTGACGTTGACTCCAAACTGACTATTTTACCCTGGGGTTTTTAAGATCAGTTCTGACTCAGTGGTTAGGAAGACAGCTCCACAGTGGCCTTCTAACTCTTTCTTTAGGCCTTTCCTACTTTGAGTCTACATTTGTTTGGGAGTTGTACTAAGTTTTTGGACATAGAAGTTGGGGAATTAGGAAATTAGCTTTAAGTTTGCCAATTAGGTTTCTAACAAGATTATCCTTTGTATAAGATTATAGGGCTGAATTATTCCAAAGCATACCTAGACATTTTACCAGCCATGAAAGGTTTACCCATGTCTTATCTATTTCTCCTCTTTCCTCCCCTCTCTCCCCTCCTTTCCCTTTCTTTCTTCTCCTTTTCCTTCCCTTCTCTTTTCTCATTGATCTATTATCTATATATCTATTTATCCATCTTTGTGTCTGTCTAATCTATCTCTATCGTCTATGTGTCATGTGTCTTTGTCTACATAGTATTGTTTTGTTGTGGTGGGAATGGGAACAAAGGGTGATGAGAGAGCAGTTGTCTGAAGTCTCAAGTGTCATTGGAGTTTGTTTGAAATGTTGCATGAAGGCAGTTCAATCATATCTAGCCTGTATCATTTGTCGAAATAATGGTCAAGGAAGAAGAGGACTTTTTTTGGGTTCAAAGAGACACAATTCAGGGTAATGGAACCTGAAAAATGGAGCGAAGGAAACTTAGTTAAAGATGAGGCTAGATTCTAGATGACCAAAAAACAAAACAAAACAAAACACCAAAAACAAAAACAAAAACAAAAAAAACCAAACCCCAAACCTCCCAAACCAATTATAACTCCCTTTCCCCCTCCACCAGGAGAGACTAATGGCCCCATAATGAATCTGACCCCTCACTTGGTCTCATTTTCCAGTTGCCACAAAACTTTCTGCCCCGAGACAGACTATGGCCCTTCTGTCTGCACCTCCCATCTGGGAGAGCAACCAGTGGCCCCAGTGGTGTGCAAGCTGTGACAACACTGCAATGAAGAGAGAGAGACCAGGGTCTGGAGGTCTTGACAGCAGCTAGTGCTTCCAAAGAGGTGGCTCCTTCCCAGTCAGCTCTGCTCACTGAACAGCCTCAGCCCATGATGAGCTGTTCCCCTGGGAGGCCATCTTCCATTCCCCAGGCCCAGACAGCCCTGGTGAGAGAGAGAAATAAACAATGAGCCCACACTTCCTAGCTAAATACTGTGATGACACTGGTTACTCACCTTCCTCTAGGTTTCTAGGACTGCTCCCGACACACCCCACATTCCAGTAACGCAGTTAGCACCAGAAGTCCAAACCTCCCAGGTCATCATCACATGTTGCTTATCTCCACACTGCTTTCTACCTCCCCCAATCCACTATGTCTTCTGTGCTTCTCTGTAATCTCAAACTCCTCCACTGCACTCTGGAATTCCTGGTTTTCTGTCAGAAAACTCTCCTATGTTCCAAGACTCTTTTCTGAACATTTGCTTTCCCTTCTCTAACTGAAACATGGCTATCCCCTGATGAAAATGCTTTCCTAGAAGCAGTTTCCTTTCAAATGAAAGACATCTTTCCTTCAACCCCTCATTTGCCTCAGAACCTGTAGGTGTAGTAGATAGATATCTTTTTGCTTCCTGTCCATCCTTCTAAACCATCTGTCCTTCTTTTGACTTTGAAAACCTAAGTCCATTAAGCTCATGTCTTTAGGCTTTACTACCTAATATCTCTCCTAAGAGATGCCACCTTCCAGAATCTCTTTGCTATCTCCCATCTTTCTTCGATGACTTTATCATCTGGTTTGCTATGTTGGTTTCCTCCCTTATTCCTACAATCAAGCTTGTCAGTTTTGCTATCTTTGTAGATGATCCACGCAACACCCTGGTCTCTCAATTTCTTGAACTTCTCTACTCCAGTAATCTCCTCCACTCTATTTCCACCAGCCACTGCCATTCCCATGGTCACACCATAGACACATTGTAGTAGTTATTACCAATAGCCTCACCTCCTTCAAAATCTCTGGACAGCAAGCATTATTCTGCCATCTGACCACATCTTGAGCCTCATTCTTACTCGTACCAGTTCTCTTGGAACTGTCCTTCAGTCTCATGGGGACATTCTATCCATTGACCCTACTGATGTTTTTATGTTCTCTCACCTACACATTGTCATTTATCTTCTTGCCCATTTGGTTTCCTTGGTCTGGCACTTCTTCTACCTCCTTTCAGAAAACCTGAACTTTCTTGCCTCCCTTTCTCTCCATTGAACATATCCGAAAAAATTCACCCCTTGTGAAACCCAATTATCCTCCTATGCTGTGACTACATCTGAGAAACTAATGTTACTGAGGAAAATTCATACAACCGTGCTGACTAGACTTGCCTAAAGTTTTCCATTCTAAATTCCAAATGGTATCCAATGCTGGCAGACGATGCTATTATACTTCCCCGGTGCATTCACTCTCTTACTCTCTACCTCCATTCTTTCATCCCATTTACTCCCAGCCAATCACCTTAACCAATCAAATGCAATTAATTTAGAATGACCTCATCTTCCCATCACTAAACCTACCAACCTACCTGCATCTGTGCTCTCCACATATTTTACATTTCTTTCTGTTACATTGGAAGTAATGTGTCTGCTCCTAATGTCCTTTTCCTTGCCATGTGAAGAGAGTCTGCATGACAGGAGAATGAAGCCAACACACAAAAGGAGTCAAGAAGAAGGGAGTGGTATGATAATCAACATTCTTGTTATAAACAACAGAATCCATTCCAGATAGTCCAACTAAATTAAACAAAAATGGATTTATTAAAAGATATTAGGCAATTTGAGGAATTTCCAGGATTGCTGGAAAACAGGCTTGATAATTCATTGCCATTAACATTGCAGCTAAGAACAATGGCTAAGCTGATTGAAAAATTATTCTAGCAAAACACCATTTCTATTACTTATTGCTGCTTGACATGCTCCAGCTCTCAACCCGAAGCCTATAGCCCCAGAAGAACAAGAAATTTTGACCACTGTTCAGTCTCTCAGTGCAGGGCCATCACTGCTTATCACTCCCCTCTACATCCCAGTCTTTCATAGTTGTGTCTGTTTGGGAATGCCTAAATGATATGCCTTTTCTTTAAATGCAAAGGAGTCCAGAAAATATTATTTTTTATATTCTACTTTTGGAAGGCAATATTCACAATGTGGAGAACTATAAAGCTATAAAAATGGTTGTGGGTAGCCACAAATAGTGTATTTCTGATACAGATGTGTGTGGTGTAGAGGGGGACCTGTTGACTTCATGAGAATCCCTGGATCCAGCCGGACTTGAGGCCACTCCTTGGACCTTCATGTTTTGTGACACATTACGTTTCTACTTTTAGTTAAGCTAGTTTGAGCTAGTTTTCTGTCTTTTCTACTTAGTATTCTTGTTAGTACAGCTTCCACCTCTTCTGATCCAAGATCCACTATTGCAATATCCTCATCATCGGTCTCTCATTTACTGCCCCCGCTTCTGTCCATTCTCTTCTCTGAAGTCAGGTAATTTTTCATAAATGTAAGTCTGTTTATGTCAATCTTTTGCCTAAAACCCCTAATGGCTTTCCATTGCTTTTGGATGACAACCAAAGTCCCAAAATAGTGTAATCTATAATCTGGGCCCTGTCTATTTTGTCAGGCTTACCTTTTTGCTAATTTTTCTGCCCAAGTCTTGGTAGCTGCCATTCTGTTCCTTAAACACATCACCTTCTCATCTTATTAAGGCCTTCAGACAGGCTGTTTCTTGCTCCTAGAGAGCTCTTTCCACTCTCTGTCTGTCTTATCTTTTATACCCCTGCACTGTTTAGCCCCTAGTGAACTCCTTTTTATCCTTTGTCTTTCAACTTAGATGTGACTTCATAAATATCATTAGAATGGGAGCTCCTTGGGGCCAGGACTTTGTCTGTTTTGTTCACTGTTACATCCCTACGATCTAGAGCTGTGGATGTTGAATGAGTGAATGAGGGAGGAAGGCCTTCGGCCTCCCAATCTAAGTGAGGTTTCCTATTATTTATCTCTATGCCTTTACTTTCACAGTCTGCCCAACACTTATAATTATTATTTAAATCTGTATCCACATCAAAGGACACTGCTATAGTGTGGATATTTTCCCCCAAACCTGATGTTGAAATTTGATACCCAATGTTGGAGGTGGGGCCTAATGGGAGGTGTTTGGGTCATGGGGGCAGATCCCTGATAAATGGCTTGGTGCCATCCTCAAGATAAGGAGTGAGTTCTCGCTCTGTTAGTTCCTGAGGGAGTTGGTTGTTAAAAAGAGCCTGCACCTTCCTCCCTCCTCTCTCTTTCTTCCTCTCTCACCATGTTATCTCTGCACGTGCTGGCTCCCCTTTGCCTTCCACCATGAATGGAAGCAGCCTGAGGCTTTCACCAGAGGCCCAATTTTCCAGCCAGCAGAATCATAAGCCAAATAACATTTTTTTCTTTATAATTACCCAGTCTTGGGTATTCCTGTATAGCTACACAAACAGACTAAGACAGACACTATCAACAGAGTGAAAAAAAGCAACTTGTGGGACAGCAGAAAATATTTGTAAATCATATATCTGATAAGGGATTAATATCCAGAATATATAAAGAACTCCTAAAACTCAATAACAACCTCAAAACTCAATTCAAAAATGGGCAAGGGACTTGAATAGACATTTCTCCAAAGAAGATATACAAGTGGCCACTAAGTACATGAAAAGATACTCGACATCACTAATCATTAGGGAGATGCAAATCAAAACCACAATGAGATATCACTTTATACCCATTAGTAGGCTGGCTGTTATTAAACAAACAAACAAACAAACAAACATCCCAGAAAGTAACAAATGCCAGCAAGGCTAGAAAGAAATTAGAACCCTTGTGAATTGCTGGTGGGAATGTAAAATTGTGCACCTGCTGTGAAAAACAGCATAGTGGTTCCTTAAAAAATTAAAAATTGACTTACCGTATGATCCATCAATTCCACTTCTGGATATCCCCAAAAGAACTGAAAATAGGGACTCAAACAGATAATGGTACACTAATATTCATAATATCCCAAAAGTGGAAACAACCCAAATGTCCAGGGGTGGATGAGTGAATAAACAAAATGTGCTATATACATACAATAGAATTAGTAAGCCTTAAAAAGAAGTGAAATTCTGACACATGCTACAATATAGATGAACCATGAAGATATTATGCTAAGTGAATTATGCCAGACACAAAAGGACAAATATTATATGATCCACTTGTATGAGGTAGAATAATCCAATTTATAGAGACAGAAAATGGCTGGAGGGGGAGGGTAATGGGAGGTTATTGTTTAATGGATACAGAATTTCAGTTTGATAAGTTAAAAAAAGTTTTGGAGCTCGTTGGTGGTGATGGTTGCACAAGAATGTGAATGGACTTAATGCCACTGAACTGCACATCTAAAAGTGGCTAAAATGGTAATTTTCCTGTTTTGTATATTTTGCCACAATAAAAAATGCAAGATTTAAAAAATTATATTTATAAAATTATATTTACTTATATACTTATATTTTCTGCTAAATGTATGCTCAATGGGGGCAGGAATCTTGCCTGTGTTTTTCACTGCTATATCCCCAGCTTCTAGCACAACGCGTGGAACACAGTAGGATCATTCATTGGGCTGAATAAGTGAGTGTATGAGGATTGCCTAAAGTTGGAGAGAAACCAGGTTTCCATTCAGGGAGTACTGGCCAAAAGCCAATGTAGTATTTTGAGGCACAGGTCCTGGCTTTGCTTCTCACAAGTCACCTAGGCCAAATCATTACTTCTCAGGGTCTAAGTTTCCATGTCTCTAAAATTTGGTGGGTAGTCCTTGACCAGTCTTTTGTTGGTTGACCCTTGCGGGGTTCTTGAGAGAGTTGACTGTGCATGCTATAGGGGCTCTTCCAGTATATGAAATTACGCTGCTACCTTTTGCATGCGTCACAGCCCACGGGACACCATCACCCCTCCTCCATGTCAGGTCTATCCCACCTGCCTATCTCAGCAGCTGCCATTCTTTCTCCCTCCCCGGAGGCACTGGAGCTGCATTGTGCTTTAAATGGATGGACCATAAAGCCTTTGTTAAGTTGCCCGTATATCCTTTATGTCTGTGTATACATCAGATTGTAAGCCCCCAGAGGAGCAGAGCCAAGTTGTTAACTCACATTCACGGTTCTAAATTCGGTGCAGTGAGCAGATCGGGTTTATCCTCATGACGATGATGAAGAGGAATTGGAAGATTTTTCTTCCATGATATCGAATGCAACTACCAAATTTTATAGAGTCCTCTTAGAATTTTCTGGATGGTTTCCTCTTTTTCTCTTGAATACCTTATTCCCCTAGAGTGAAATGCATAGAGATAGAGTGGTAAATGGTCTGAAAACAAATGTACTGTAATACATTCACTTTGGCTACAAAAATAAAACCACCCAAACCTAGTTTTTCTTGCAGTCTTTAAATCCAGATGGTAGTAAAATTTGACATTTCAATTCTGTTTGTGAAATTCATTTTGTTTTTAAATTGGGAAGAACTATAGAGCTAAAAATTGCCTGAAGTACTAGGAAAGCCTGGTGAGACCTTTTTAGGAGTGTTATTAATAAGGACTTGGTATTTTAAAGTGAATTTGGAGGCACTGTGGATAGAACTGCAAACAACTGCAGTGGACATGAATAAGGGCCCCATACAGAGAAGCAGTGTCCCTGCTCCGGACCTAATAAGAAAGAGGTGGAGCATTGTCCTGGACAATGCAAGGAAAAGAGAAATCTGGACAAAAATAGAGACTGCTTTGATAGCCAAACTTAGTTTATATTTTTAAGAAAACCAATTCCCTAGTGAGCTTGGAACTGAAAATTTATTTAGCATTAGAATTCCATTTGCAGTTGGTACCTAAATATTTACATTAACTGTATAGTAACATGTTTGTGGTTCTTATTCTACAAGGTAGGTTAACATTTTCAACAAGTCTTGTCTTTATAAAATTCTGAAGTTAAGAATCATGTAAGGTCTTTAATATCTGCACTGTCAAGATCCAATTTAATTAATTAAACTCAAGATTTAGCAGTCCAGAGTGGTCAAAACCGGGTAAGATGCCCCCCTTTCAGAATAGTTTGTTGGCAAGGCTTATTTCTGACAGGCTCTACTCTCTGTATATTCTTGGAGGAAAGCATAGAAATGAAAGGGCATCTGTATGTTGTAAACAGTGTATCGATTAAGTTTTATTTAGTTAAAAGCAAGGAAAGCTCAACTTAAATGGATTTAATCAAGAAGAGAATTTACTGGCTTTTGTAGCTAGCAAGTCCAGTGAGGAGGCTAGCTTACCTGTTGCTTGACACAGGTTCTCTAGAAACATCTCCAGGACCGGGTCTCAATTCGATTTCCCTCGCTTCCACAGGATCTACCTGTCTAAGAATGAGGCCAACATGTTGACCTGTTGTAAGAGGGCTGTAGCCTCCCAGGACTTCTCACTCCCAAGACTTCAAGTCTATTGGGGAAGAGAGGACCTCTCACTCTCAGCAGATGAACAAAAGCCCTGCATTTGGCTGTCAATGGCCTGAAATGGGTCATGTGCCCATACTTGAATCAATTACTTTGTGTAAAAGGATTGAATCTGCTGATAAACTTAGTCCAGTCCTGGCTCACACTGGATTTAAGATTGAGAGAAGCCATCCAAACCACATGGCGCAAGACTGGTGGAAAAGCAGTTCCATTAAGCAGAGTCATGATAAATACAGGGACCAAAACAACAGATATCAGCTATAAGTTATATTTAATAAAAGCAATCAAGATTTTGACAGAACATTTACTAATGTGTTTGTTATGTTCCAGGACATGCAAAGACAAACAAGAAAGGTCTTCTTCAGATTTCTTATGGTCTGGGACATCATTCTGTTTCTTAAAGTTGATGCAACTGTGAGAGTTTTATGTTTCCTGGTTCTCATGTATTTAATTATGAGGGTCTGAGCACCTGACTGCTTTGATATAGTGTAGAAAGATATATTAATGAGTTATTTTTTCATACCTTGCTCTTGGGAAATGCACATTCTTTGGAGATGGAGAGAACACATTTCTTTAAATTCTCTCTTCCTTTTGCTAACCACATTCTATATTTAGACCAAAAGGAGAAAGTTATTTCGGGCCCTGGACTGAAGGAAGTTCTTCTGTGTGTGAGTATTGCTTCTGTATACATAAACTGTGTATTTGTGTGTGCAAGGACAGTTATAGCTTCCTCCTCGGGCTATGGTGCAGGTTCTTGTCCTCTGATTCTTCCTCTATTTCCTCATGTCTCTTCTTCCTCTCCATAAATGCATAATACATATATGTGTGTGCATGTATATGTGCATGTATGTACGCATATGTGTATATACAGTTGATATTGACAATATTTAACAAATGAAATGGCATATTCAGCTACCAATCAGAGTGGACGTCAGCCATAAACATCCAATACAACTGTACTGGGATATAGGAACTGAATATGAGCCCTTTATATGGGGCCTGTATAACGGGAATTAAAACAGGTGAATTTATGAACGCTCCTCCCCAACCCTCCCAACGAAGATGAGGAGGGGAGTGGGTGACAGAGACAGAGAGCACAGGAACTCAATGGGTTGTCTTTGAGAAAAAAGGAATGAAAGAGGAAGACATCGTATGCTTCTTAGGACACTACACATCAGTGGATGTCCCCTGATGGGAGAAAATCTGTTCAAGGGTGAGCAGAATGAGGGGTGAGGAAGAAGAAGCAAGAGGCGGAAGAGAGAGTGAGAAAACTGCATGGACATGAGGCTTTCTTGGGGTTGGAAAAACAGAGTCTCCAGAGAATTTCAGTAGATTGAGAATAAGGTGGCAAGGCAAGAAATTTTAATGTGTTGCTCTGGATTATGTGTTTGGATTCTCTTTTAATATTCTTTGAGGGGTGCAAAAATATTGCTCTAATATTTCTCTGAAATTGGATGAATTGAATCTACAGGTTTATAAAAGATTACATACCCAAAGGAGGTTGCGTTAGAGCTTTTGGTAACTCTGCTTGTCTGCCCATCATCCCTGCTGAGGGGGCGGGACAAGGTGGCCTATGCCCACCTTGTTATAACTTATGGTACTGGGACAGGGTTCTTGGCTCAAGTGTTGGCCATAAATCGGCCAGTGACTATGATGTGATCTGATAAAAAGAGCAAGCTGGTCCAATCAGCTTTCTCCTGTGGGAACCTGTACCACGAATCCTGTGCCTTCATTCAGTTGTTCAACCATGGTTAGTCACTGAGTACCTAATGTATGCCCAACACTGTCCAGGGTACTGCAGATAAAAAGGAAAAGAGGACACATGATGAAAAGTGGTCTGAAAAAATTAAAACAGGGCAATTTGACAGGAAGTTGTTGGGACAGTGAGCTGCTTTAGCTAGGCTGGGCAGAGAGGGTTCTCTGAGGTAATGGTTGAACTGAGACTTGAATAAGTGAAGGGCCAGAGGAACTGTGTTCCAGGCAGAAGGGACAGTAAGGATAAAGGCCCTGAAGTAGGAACGAGCTTGGCATGGTTGCCTGGAGAGGAGTGAGTGGCAGTGGGGCTGGGGGTGCCATGAAGGTGGAGAGGCCTGACGTTCTAGAGTAGTGAGGGCCTGGTTGCTCAGGAGTTCCGATTTTATTCTCAGTGCACTGAGAAGCCCTGGAGGGCTTGAAGCAGCGCAGTGACATGATCTGTGAATGATGAAGACATTTACTGGGAGAGGAACACATCTGGGGCAGAACTCAGGGAGGAAAGAGTTCGCAGTGGGGGCCGGCACTGAGAGCTCTGCTGGGAAATGCGTGCACAGCCCAAGGCTGTGAAGAAGCAGAAACCACGTTGAATGAGGAAGCCGAGATTCAGAGGTGGAGAGGATAGGCTGAGGGAGCCAGCCAAGAGGGAGAGAAGAGCAGAACTAGGGTGTGAGTGAGAGAGCGAGATGGAGAGTGTACCCGATATTTGAGCTGTTGCCATGTTTGGTGGCTTCCATTCCCCGCCCAGAGCTGTCTATACCGTGGTTCCTCTGAGATCTCCATTTCCCTTTTTGCTCTGTTGATTCTTTCATTAAACCACCCTTTCCCCTTTAAAAGCTACCTTGAGGGACTCTGTTACTAGAAAATAAAGCTAGCTAACTAAAACGAATGGTATCATGCTGTTCATAGTCTTCTGTAACTTGTGTTACTCCCTTATCAAGGTAGAACAGATGACAGAACCACGTCATCACTTTTGTGGCACGTGGTATTTATGTTGGTCACTTCTTGTTCTCACGCTTCACACCCTCTCAACCCAGTTCTACCCCGGCCCTTGCACAGGTGTTACCTTATGCCTACCTGCTTTAGCTGCGCCATGTTTTTGTCAGGTTCTACCCTGGGGCTCCTCACGCCACAAGTGGGAAACTTGTGGGGACCCATTTAGCACTTGAGTATGTGCAGACCTGGAAGTGTGAGGGTGTTAATCTTCACAGGGAAAATACTTGACCAGCAGCGGATGGGAGACAGTGACTAATTGCTCCCCAATTCTATCTCTTAGGTTGACAATTCAGAGGGGTGCATTTAGGGGCCTTAGAGGACCCCAGTTGGATCAAGCTCCAGTTTCCCATAGTTTCTGGTTTGATAATGCACCTTAATAGTGGATCTTCTTTCTTCTCTGTTTCCATTCCTCCTGGTCCTTCACCACTTTTCCTTGGGTTCACCTCCCAAAATACGCTACCCGCACGCGTGCCCTTGGCCTCTGCTTTCTGGCTGGAACCCAGCCTGTGTGCATCCTAATATGTTAATTATTTCTTTATTGATTTCCATTTATACTATTCACTTTTTTCACTGTTATAACAAATGTTGTGATGAACATTCTTATAATTATGACTTTGTATATTTCCCTTCATCTTAATTTCCTTAGAAAAAATTAGTATTAATGAAATTGCTGAGTCTGTTAAACATACTGAGTCATACACATTTTAAAGGCTTTTGGTACACACTGGAGCAAAAACATTTGTATTTTACAGTTTCATATGTTTGTGGAAAAAATTAGCCACTAAATCCAAGGACATTGTCTATTAAAGTTCTCTTAAATGACCAATTACATGTTGAGGGCTGGCTACATTCTGTAACTATTAATATAAGCCAACAACTCAACTATGACTAAGGTAGAGAGACTGACTTCACTTGGTTCAAATCCAACTTAACACTAGGTTCTTTGGTCTTGGCTTTGCTCATCACACTTTGAATCTTCTTAACACTATTAAGTAAGAAATGGTAAGGGATCAAAAATTAATCTGAGAGACCCACTTTATGTATTATAGGATGATTGCACCACAATGCTGTTCAGGAAAGTTTGTAAACACACATAAACTTTTAATTTAATCTCTAATGCTAAGCTTAATACTATAAGAACATTTTTCTTGAGAGGAAAAAAAAGGGCACCAACAATTTGAATTTCTCTGTATTATTATTACTAAAAAAAGTTGCAAGTAGCCCTAGGGCTGTCTTTCTCAACAATGCTGTCAAAATTGACCCAAGGTAATCCTCCTAAATTGTACGTCCTTGGGGAAGTGTATCTTACCTTCAAGTTTACTGTAGTGAAAACAAAGTGCAAGTTATCAAAGAAAGAAAGCAAAGAAAATTGTGTAATAAATTTTGATACCATATCATATTAAATGTATTCTTATGATTGTATTACCTTGATTACTTACATACACTTTAGAAAGCCTTGTATTTCACAGTACATGGGTAGGTGGCCTATAGTTGATAACATATGGTGATTGTGATTTCTATAAAAGGTTGCTCAGTAAATGCTTGGTTAGAAGTATAGCTATTTCTACAGAAAATAACATTTTACTTACATCATTTTGACTTACAGCACTTTTTCCATTATCATGACCTGCTATAAAAATGTTGGTCATTATCCTTTTGGTCAGAGTGAAACTCTTTATAAAAACATTGTTTCTATGGGAAATTTAAAGTCTATTTACATTATGTTGATTTAAAATAACTTTTGTAGGAACTTAAACCACATAAATGAAAGAATTGCTTGTCTCATAAATCTTTTTTCTTTTTGTGTAAACCTATAGGATATGTGGTCAAAAACATTAATATAGTTTAAAATTGCTTCTAAGTAGTATTCCTGTCTATGAAGTTTTGGCAGAAGAGATGGAGCCAGAACTTGGAGGCTGGGGCATGCTAGTCTGAGGAGTCCGAGGTAGGGTATGTGGAGCCGCTTGAAACTTTTGAGAACTGAACTAACCAGAATAAATCAGGATTTTTGAAACTATAATTGGGTCACGGTGTACATTTTAGATTGAAAGAAGACAGAGAGATCTGTTAGAAAAAATGGTGAACTAATACCTTTTGTAACAACCTGGATGGAAAGAGAGACCATTCTTCTAAGCGACGTATCGCAAGAATAGAAAAATAAACACCACGTGCACTCACTATTAAATTGGAGCTAATTGATCAACACCTGTGTACACATATGGTAGTAAAACTCAATGGAAACCAAGTAGGTGGGAGGGAGGAGGAGGGGATGGGTAAATTCACACCTAACGGGTACAATGCATGTTACCATGGTGATGGGCACACTTGTAAACTTTGACCCAAACTGCGCAAAAGCAAAACATGTAATCAAAACATTGGTACCCCCATAATATTCTGAAATGAAAAAAAAGAAAACTGGTTGAGGCAAGAGGTCATGAAGGCCTGGGCTAATGTGCTGGTGCTGGAGGCAAAACTAAAGGGAGGAAGGGAGCAAGGAAATGTCTGCAAGGACACGGTGTGCTGAGTGATAGGCAGGGGAGGAAATGGTCAGGAGGACTGCGACTTTGTATTTGAGGGAGGAAGTGGGGGCTTTGGCTTTTCCATCATCGTATCTTCAGGTCTAAAGCAGTGCTTGGCACACAGTAGGTGCTCAGTAACTATTTGCCAAGAGAATGAAAGACATTTATGTCACCAAAAATGAGCTGAAGCTACTCAAAGGACATTCTCAAGTTGATTCCTCACCTGATATTTGTGTATCACCCATCTAGGTCTCAGCACACGTATTTACCAGACATGTTACATGGGCCTTTTCTCTCATCAGCAGGCCTAAATCGACAGACTCGTTTTGTCACATGCTAGCCCTTCGTCTTCCTCTAGGAGTGGATTTTAGCCTCCCCGAAGGGTGATGTTTACATGACTTCCCTCATCTTTGGAGCAACAAAATGATTTGCTGGTAGCCCTGGCTACCCCATTTACCTCCTCCACAAAGTCATGAAGAGCAATGTGTTGCATTAATATTTGTTTGTTTTATGTGGTGTACCGGAACTGGAAGGAAAAGTCGACTTGCAAGGGAGGAAGCCTAAGAGGCCAGGCTTTATACATATGAAATTCCTCATTATACAAAGATTTATGGACTACAAAAACTGTCTAGAAGGCTAAAATCCCTGTCCTCGAGAAACTCAAGCAGAGGAGGCCAAAATAGCAGAAAAAGTCTAAAAAGGAAATAAAGAAAACTCATGCAACATTGAACAAATAACAACTTTCCTGGGTCTCAATTTCTTTATGTGTTAAAAATGAGAGGCCTGGGTTAGATAATGTCTCAGATTCTTTCCAGTTCTAAAGTCTATAATCCTTTTTCTGACCTTAAATGCGTTGATGAAAATAGCATCTGTTCTTCACCATGACTTGTTTAGCTTTCTTCTGGATGCTTAACCTGTGTGCCATGTTCCTCCAGAACTTTCTTTAAGCCCTTACCAACATCTGACTGTGTTCACAGCTTGTCACGGTAGCAACTCCTCCTCATTTTGTCAAGACTTAACTTAGCCTATTTAAGTTAGGCAATATAGCTGTTGTGTTTGGAACAGCTAGTTTTGTAAGATTGCAAAAGGTACCCAGAAATTTATCAGGAGCAGCCCATGTACCCTTAGCTAGCATCTATATCCCACATATTTATTGACACCCCCATTGTGTTTACCCAGAGTAACAGCATTCCGTTTAGGCACTGGTGACTGTGGTTGTGGTTGGCCCTTTCAGCTCCAGTTCATCATGTGGAACCATTCTTTAGCTGATGCCACACAGACACCTGATCTCATCATAAACATTAAGGAATAAACAAATGTCTTGTTAGGTGTCACCTCCTTCTTGCTGTTAGAGAAAGCCCAATTTCTCTCTTGCAATCTTTGTCCAACAGATTTGTTACTAGACCATTGCCTATTTTGTTTTTAAAAAGCTATTACATCATTTTTTCTCTCTGAGAAAAGTCCTTGATAAATACATATAGTACTGTTGGCCTCAGATTGCTATGTGTTTATTAAATTTGAGGGGTGGAGCTTAAGAAGGAGGACATGGTTTTAAGCTGGTAACGTAATATTGGCTAGAAATTACAGGAGAAGATTGAACTGGAGTGCAGGGTCTGACTAGCACTTTTAACTTTTGCTTATAAATGCAATAGTGTTTAGTGTCTAAGAAAAGGCACTGTCTTATGAGAACAGCATATAAATGTTTAGAGATACCCAGTACCCAGATGGAAGTATTTTTTATGTTGTTGTTGTTTCAGATGCTTGGCTTACTGTCTGGAATTAGAAGCTATCTCATCTGGGCATTTACTGAGTTCTAGTGGGAGTTGGTGTTAATAAACACTTCATTCAAATCCAAGACTAATAAGTCTTTTAATTTCAGAGCTTGTTTCTTAGGGAAACTGATTTACCCCTTGATATATTTAGGTTATTAAGTATGAAATGTCCAATTTCCTTAAATACTAAGTTTGACAGTTGATATCTCTGACATTTTACTCTGACACTTCTTCTTTTTTTTTTTTTATTGTGAAGGTACATCCTTATTCTTTTAAGCACAAATTTTGGCTTGTGATTATCTTTCAAATTTTTTTTAGAGCAATTTTTGTGAAACCATGGATAAGTCAAAAATTCGTGTTATTTTTAATGTAAGTTCTGTCATGGAACCAGTGCAGTGCAGATAGCTCAAAATATCAACGAAGTGTTTGGAAGGATGTAGCTAATGAATGCACAGTGCGTTGATGGCTTGAGAAGTTCCATTCTGGTGATTTTAATTTTGAAAATGAGCTACATATACAACCTGAGACCAATGTGGATAATGATGCACTGAAAGCTGTAGTGGAAGCAAATACATCTTAACCTATGTGTGAATTAGCAGCAACGTTTGATGTTACTATTCCAACAATATTGGACCATTGGAAACAAATCGGCAAGGTAAAGGAGCTGGATAGATGGGTTCTGCATGAATTAAACGAGCATCAGAAGAGAAATTGAAGCTTGCCTTTCTTGGTTGTCACGACATAAAGGCAAACCATTTCTACACCGTATTGTTACATGTGATGAAAATGGATTCTTTTTGACAATTGTAAGCATTTGGCACAATGGTTGGATAAAGATGAAGTGCCAAAACACAGTCCAAAATGGAATATTTATTAAAAAAAGCTAATGGTGTCTGTCTGATGGTCCAGCGCTGATATTATCCACTACAGCTTCATGAAACCTGGTCAATCAATGACAATGGATGTCTACTGCAACAATTGGATGAAATGATGAGGATCTTGCAATTAAGCAGCCAAGATTGGTCAATAGAGACAGGCCAATCCTCTTGCAACACAACACTTGACCACGTGTAACACAAACAGTGCTTTTCAAACTATAGAAGCTGGACTTGGAAACTCTCTCTCATCCACCCACCATGTTCACCAGACCTTGCACCAACTGACTACCACTTCTTGCAGTCTTTGGACCACTTCTTGAAAGGAAAAATATTCAATTCTTAACAAACGGTGGAAAACGCCTTTCGTGATTTCATCACCACTTGCTCTCCAGGCTTCTTTGCTGCCAGCATAAGCAAGATACTATTAAGATGACAAAACTGTGTTGATAGCTTAGGCACATACTTTGATTAATTGTACTCCTTGTTTGGGATATAATATACTAAACTTTTGATTTGAAATCCAGACATTTCATATTTAATGACCTTAATATTTTACATAGGGAAGTAGAAACTTGGAAAATTCATTATCTTCACACACAGCAAGAAGTTTTACAATATATAGACAAAAACAAGTCTCATTAAGACTGAATGAGTCTTAACGGGCACTTAAAGGGTGCCCACCTCGGTAGCTCTAACTGTAGCTAGAGCCCACCCAATCCAAATGTTTTCAACTGGGGTAGTTTAACTAAGGTCAAGTCTCATTCAAGTTCACACGCTGCTGAGTGCTCCCATTTCCTTCTCTGCACAACTTTTAATTTTTCCTGAAATTAGTAATTTTCATGTTTATCCATTTGCTGAGTTTTCTTTGTGCTTATATCAGTGGTCAGCTACAGCTCATGTACCAAATCCAGCCTACTACCTGTTTGGGGGAAGAAATTTTATTGAAACACAGCCATACCTGTTTGTTTGCATTTTGTCTTTGTCTGCTTTCACCCTACAACAGCAGAGTTAAGTAGTGTGACGGAGACTCCATTGCCTGAAAATCCTGAAATACTTACTATGTGGCCCTTTATAGGAAAAAATTGCCCACCTCTATCTTATATAATTCAATCCCAAATTCTGCAAATTTTCAATATCTCTTCACAACATATTCAGAAACACTCAGTATTCTTCTGGAGCTTTCTGACTTGATTTCTAACCTTTCAATCTGGACTGCCCCCTGGGCCTGGGACACAGCTGGGTCAGACTGTCACCCTTTATCACCCATTTGTGGATTCCCTTTGCTCTGTTCTGGGGTGTCCTTTGTTAACCGTATCTCATGTCTTATTTCGTTTTTTCTAGTGCTACTACTCTTCCATGTTGGTAGAACACAATCTCTTGCTTCCTGAAAAAGGATGAGTGGAAAGTCCATTTTTTGAGACCTTGCATCCGTGAAGATGCTTTTTATCCTACCTTATTATTTGACTAATCGTTTGGCTGGGTGTAAAATTCTAGGTTGGAGAAAATTTTCCTCTGCTCTTAAAGCCATTGTTACTTTATTTTCTAGCTTCTAGTGTTATTGCTGAGATGTCTAAAGCCATTCTGATTCTGTATTTCTTCTATCAATGTATGACTTTAAAAAAAAGTCTCTTCAGAGTTCATTACATCTTCCCTTTTTTTCTTCAATGCTTTGCCATTTTATAGTGCTGTGCCTTGCTGTGGATCTATTTTCATCAATTAGGGCAGGCATTTTGGCAAGCCCTTTTAATCTGGAAGTTCATGTCCTTCAGTTCCAGTTCTGGGAAATGTTCTTGAATTACGAAATTGTTGTTTTCCTCCTGAAGCATGATTTAAGGAAGAGTTTTTGTTGTTGTTGTTGTTCTTTAGAGACTTGGTCTTGCTCTATCACTCTGGCTGAATCTGAAGTGCAGTGGCACGATCATAGCTTACCGCAGCCTCCAACTCCTGGGCTCAAGCGATGCTCCCGCCTTAGCCTCCTAAGTAAGTGGGATTACAGTAGTGAGCCACTGTGCCGGCATAAAGCAGAGCTTTAAGGCAGAGAGTAAGGCCTAAGTTTTCTGTCCTAGACCCCTACATATGATAAGAAAATAGTCTCAGGATTGTTTCTAGACTTCGGGGAGCAGGTAAACCATAGCCTGTGCTATATCCTAAGGGCAGCAGGTACCAGGTCAGTGCACTGGTTTTGAGTACTCACACTTCACATTCTCACAGCACTTGCAAGCCTGGTTTATACTAAATCAACTCTCACGTGTTTAGACCTTGCATCAGTCTACAACTGCTCTTAGATACTAGTTTTGATAGGCATTTCGTCTACCTAGTCAGACAATAAAGCTATACAAAGATAGGGATGTTGTCCATTAACTTTGAGTTATCCATAGTGCCTGCTGCAGGGTTCTGTGGATCAAACATTTCTATACTTAGTGATAACAGCCTGAAATGGGGCATTTACTTATTCTTCTCATTGGTTGAGAAGATAGAACATGAATAAAAAAGAGCTTAGGAGTTTAGGAGAATGTGATAACCAACTCAAATATCCGCATGATGTTTCTTAGCAGTTGTCTGGATGACAAATGACCATCCTGATTTATTAGTGCTTTGCTTTAAATACCACTTAGGGAGATAATAGCAATAAGTTATTTATCTGCACTTACTGTTGACTCTGGTTGCATATTCATCCCTCTAGTGTTTTTGAGTAATGTTATTGGCATACATAAAATTGCAATATGTAGAACATGCATGGTTTCTGTTTTATTCATAAGGTCCTTTAGGGCAAGAACCTTGCCTTAATAACTTTCATATTTCTGTTAGGTAGATAGCGAGGGAGTCTGGGTCTTCTAGAGACAAAAGTGGGTGCTGTTGCTTTGGTGCAATTGCCCCACCTGGGAAGAAGGCCCCCAACTTGGTCCTGCCCCACCCTAATCTCCCGAGAGACTGCCATACCTAGGGAGAAGGGAATACCCTACGAATCTGCCAATCAGCTTAGCACATCAGCTGCAAAAGAATGCAGAGGACTCTCTAGCCTACTGGCCAAGCAGCATAGGTACCATAGAGACTGGAAATTGACCTAGAACAACCCACATGTGTAGTAATTCAACTCCCAACTGTCTAATCAAAGTGGTTCCACGGTGACATCTGAACCTCTAGGGAGGTCCCAATCTGGGCACTGTAAAACAAGTCACAGCCCATGACCAAACTCTCTTTTCCTGCTGCGATATGGGTCCGGTTGTCATCTGTGGTGTATGTATCATGCTCTATAAACCTATGTCTTGCTCTCGCCCTATAATCCTATCTTTCTCTCCTCAATGAACCTCATTTTCATGCTTACCTTACTTTGGCCTGTCTGGTCATTCTTCAGCCACGAGCATGCCAAGAACTGACATTTCAGACTGAAACCTGACATTTCCAGTGCCTGGACTAGTGCCTGGCACATTATAAACGCTCGGAACAAATTTTGTTGAATGAATCTTCATATTTATACATAATGCTAAGTAATACTGCAGGCCAGTAGTTCTTTGGGATGCTCAGAGTGTGTTGGTTTTCAAAATATTACATCAGTTTTTCTCAGACTTCTTAGAGTTTGTGGTCTTCTAGGTGTTTAACCATAAATATCTATAACCATCTTACATTGCTAAGCAAAGTTATGAAATTGGGGTTTATGTAAGGATGGCCTTGCTGAAATAACAGGAGAATATCTAATCCAATAATTTTTTAATAACAGCTAAAGATCAATCCTTTGATCTCTCCCTACTTTCTGCTCTTTCCGTCTCTGCTGGCAGACACCTTGCAGGGTTCTGCTCTCATATCTAAAAGGAGCCCAACAGACAAAAAAAAAAAGAATGTAAATCTTTCTCTTTGCATTTGTCAGAAACTGCTTTTAGAATTTGTTTTATAGCCTCAAGGTGTTCCTGAGAAGCTCCTGGAAGGACAGCAGGTGGGCAAACTCCAGGCCTTAATTTTCTGCCCAAAACCATGTCTCAGGGGCAAAATGACATCTCCTACAATAAGTCTGACTACACCTCAGGGATAACCAAGTCTCCAGGAACACAGAAAACAAGAAAGACGGACAATTTGACCTGTAGCAGCTGCCTGCTAATTACTCCACAACAATTACTATTTTTTTTCTCTTTCTCTTTGTCCCCATATAATCAGCCAGCCCCTTGGCCTCTCTGCTGGCATCTTCCTTCTCTTTCTTTGGGATGCCGCACCATCTCCCTGTTCTCTCCCCCCAAATTCTTTTTGTCCTTTTAAAGGATAAAATAAACTTTTTAACTTCTATGTTAATCTCTGCATGAGAAATCTTTCTCCACCTGCGTCGTGGTGAGCACCTACTAGGCTTTCCACCCTAACAGTTTGTATGACCTGACTTAGTAGCATTGTGACTCTTCAATTCAATACAACAAATATCTACCAAACACATTACATTTTCAAGTTACTCTGGAACTTTGCTTTAATAGTAAACTTATTTAGATAAAGAATAATTAAGTTAGGACTGATATTTGATAATTCAAGCAATTTACAAATGCTTATATTGATAAGTATACTTTAATCAAAAATATTTTTACTGTGGAGTGTCTTAGAATTGCATCACATTAAAAAATTAACTGGCAAATGATTTTTTATTTTAGTAAAAGTCACATAATATAAAAGTTACCAATTTTACCATTTTTAAATATATAATTCAGTGACATTTAGGGCATTCACAATGTTGTGCAACTATCACCACTGTCTAGCCTTATTTTTTTCATCATTGCAAATGGAAACAGGAGACGTTAAGCAGTCACTGCTCATTCTCCACTACCCCTGGCCCATGGCAACAACTAATCTGCTTTCTGTCTCTATGAATTTGTCTATTCTTGGATATTTCACATAGATGGGATCATACAACAGGTGGCCTTTCGTGACTGGCTTCTTTCTCTTAGCTTAATGTCTTCAAGGTTCATTTATGTCATAGCACGTCTCAGTACTTCATTCTTTTTAAGGCTGAATGACATTCCGTTGTATAGTTATACCTTGTTATTTTTCCACTCATCAGATGATGGACATTTGTGTTTTCTCTATCCTTTGACTAGTCTGAACAGTGCTGCTATGAACACTGGTGTACAGGTATCTGCCTGAGTTCCTGTGTTCAATTCTTTTAAGTATATACCTAGGAGTGAAACTATTGGGTCATATGGTAATTTTATGTTTGACTTATTGAGGAACCACCAAAAGGCTGCGCCATTTTCCATTCCCACCAGCAATGTTTAAGAGCTCCAATTTCTCTGTATCCTCGTCAACACTTACAATTATTGTTTTTCTTTTATTATAGCCAATCTAGAATGATTTTAAACTTTGTTACAAATTCTTATCCCTCTATGCGGGCATATTTCCTTTCTTTTTCTTTTTTTTTTGCCCTGGCTAGAGTGCCATGGTGTCAGCCTAGCTCACAGCAACCTCAGACTCCTGGGCTCAAGCGATCCTCCTGCCTCAGCCTCCTGGGTAGCTGGGACTACAGCCATACACCACCGCACCCAGCTAATTTTTTATTTTTAGTTGTTTGGCTAATTTCTTTCTATTTATAGTAGAGACAGGGTCTCGCTCTTGCTCAGACTGGTCTCGAACTCCTGAGCTCAAGCTATCCTCCTGCTTCTGCCTCCCAGAGTGCTAGGATTACAGGCGTGAGCCACCACGCCCGGCCATGTGCGGGCATATTTATAATTCTACATTGCGTATTTTCTTAGATGGTTTTGATTTTTGATCCACTTGTGCACTGGGCAGTGTGAATCCAGCCTTTACAAAATTAATAAAGGACCAAAAGGTGGGAACTGTGGTAGGGGCCTGAACTCTGAAAAGGCACAGGCATAGTTAAAGAGTATGTATATAACCAGCCATTGTGCCCTAACTTGCTTTCCTATAATTGCTTACTGCTCAGGAGTCATATAGCTGATGGTCAAAAAGATTCTTAGCTTTCTTCATTGCTCTCACAGATAACATCACCCTTCTGAAACCTAAGGCTAGTTTTTGAGATGTTTTCCAGGCCCTGCATTCCAGTGGACCAACTGATCCACCCAGGCCAGTGGCCCATACTGAAGAACTAACTCAACGGGTCTTGTGACTCCCACCCAGGAACTGACTCAGCAAAGAAGACAATTTCTACACCTCTATGATTCCACCTTGAACCCAGCCAATCAGCAGACCAATTACCCTTTGCCCACCAAACTATCTTCAAAAACCCTTTCTTCCAAATTCTTGGGAGATGGACTTGAGAGCTTCCTCCCATCTCCTCATGTGGCACCTGTGATATTAAGCTCTTTCTCTGCCGTAACCCCTGCTGTCTCAGTGTATTGGCTTCCTCTCGAGCAACGGGCGATGAACCTGGTCGGGCTGTAACAAGAGGGAGCG
>RJWJ010008516.1:0-53172 GCA_004363605.1 Indri indri
GGTCTGTCTTGGTAAATGTTCTATGTGATTTTGAGCAGAATGTGTAATGTGCTGTTGTTGCATTAAAAAGTAAAGGGCTGGAGAAATTAATACAGCCACTCTCATTTTTTTTGATTAATGTTATCATGGTATATCTTTTTACTTTTAGTCTCTATGTGCTTTTATATTTAAAGTGGGTTTCTTGTAGGCAATGTATATAGTTGAGTCTTGTTTTTTGATCTGATCTGACAATATGTCTTTTAATTGGTGTATTTAGGCCATTGACATTTAAGGTGATTATCAATATAGTTGGATTAGTATCTACCATATTGTTACTATTTTCTATTTGTTGCCCTTATTCTTTGTTTCTGTTTTTGTCTTCCGCACTTTCTATGCCTTTTATGGTTTTAATTGACTCTATTATGATTCCATTTTCTCTCCTTCTTTAGCATATCAGGTATACCTCTTTCTGTACTTTTTTCAGTGGTTGCTCTAGAATTTGCAATATATATTTACAACTAATCCTAGTCTACTTGCAAATAACCCTATACCACTTCATGAGTAGTGTGAATACCTTATAAAAACAAAATATTTCTAATTCCTTCCATCCCTCATATCATTGCTTTCATTAGTTTTACTGATAAGCATGCATATATATGCACATATGTAATCAAATACATTGTTGCTATTATTATTTCGAACAAACTTATTTGTTAGCTCAATTAAGAATTCACTTATTCCTTCTCTAATGCTCTTCCTTTATGTAGATCCAAGTTTCTGGCCTGTATTATTTTCTTGTCCTCAGAATAACGCCTTTTTAACATGTCTTGCAGGGAGATCTACTGGCAACAAATTCCCTCAATTTTTGTTTTTCTCAGAGTGAAGGACCCAGAGCCTGTCTTTCGTACAGAGGAGGAAGTTATTTATGACTTTCCATATGCATCAGGCCAGAATGTAAGAAAGCCATTAAATTTGACTGTCGGCCCTCAATATGGGTCTGTAGAAAGAATGATGCAAATTGGAAAATATAATGTTCAAAGACAAGGAGATTTTGGAAGTGCTGGAACTAAAGTATATTGGCAAACTTTTTTTTTTTTTGAGACAGAGTCTTACTGTGTTGCCCAGGCTAGAGTACCATGGTGTCATCCTAGCTCACAGCAGCCTCCAACTCCTGGGCTAAGCAATCCTTCTGCCTCAGCCTCCCGAGTAGCTGGGACTACAGGCATGCACCACCATGCCCAGCTAATTTTTTTCTATACATTTTTAGTTGGCCGATTAATTTCTTTCTATTCTTAGTAGAGAAGGGGTCTCGCTCTTGCTCAGGCTGGTTTTGAACTCTTGAGCTCAAACAATCCACCCACCTCAGCCTCCCAGAGTGTTAGGATTACAGGCATGAGCCACCGTGCCTGGCTGGCCAACTTTTATTAATGACAAGAGATCTCAACTAGAGATCAAACTAAATGGCAAATCTTTTGTTGGACTTGTAGATACTGGAGTTGATATTACTATTATTTCTAAAACTTTTTACCCCACTACTTGGCCTTTACAACAGGTCTCTACAGTATTTACTGGAATTGGAACTATGACTCATATATTTCAAAGTCGACAAATGTTAAATTGTTCTGGCCCTGAGAAACAGGCAGCCACCTTAAAACCTTACATGGCTGACATAGCTATTAATCTATGGGGAAGAGATTTGTTACAACAATGGGGAGCTTACATCAGTATACCTACTATATCTACTCCTGGTAAAACAAATAATGCTTAATGTGAATTATAATCCTTGTTTTGGTTTGGGTAAGAGAAGCTAAGGGATTAAGACTTTCGTGGCACCAAAAGTACATTCTTCCCAACATGGTTTAGGCTATCCAAATTTTGGATAGCGGCCACTACTGTTGAAGGGCACCAATATGCACTGGCTCTAAAATGGACATCACAAGAGCCTATATGGACAGAGCAGTGGCCTCTAAACCAGGAAAAATTGGGTGCTCTTCAAACATTGGTAGAAGAACAATTACAAGCAAGACATATAGAGGAGTCCACCAGTCTGTGGAAGTCCCCGGTGTTTGTTATTAAAAAGAAATCTGGTAAATGGTGAATGTTAAGTGATTTAAGAAAAATCAATGCAATTATACAACCAATGGGAACTCTTCAGCCAGGATTTCCATCTCTGGCTATGATCCCTAAAGATTGGCATATTATCATAGTAGATTTAAAAGACTGCTTTTTCACAATGCCTTCACAAATACCTGATCGAGAAAAATTTGCCTTTACCTTTCTTGCTTTAAACAATCAACGGCCAACTAAACGGTACCAATGGAAACTCTTACCTCAGGGCATGCTTCATATCCCAACCCTGTGCCAGCATTTTGTCAATCAGTCTTTGGAAATACTATGAAATTATTTTCCTCATAGTTACATTATTCATTATGTGGATGACATTTATTTGCATGTTCATCTAAGCAAAAATTAGAACAACTGTACCAACAGGCCATACAAGTATTGCCTAAATTTGGTTTAATAATTGCTGAAGATAAAGTCCAACAGGATTATCCATTTACTTATCTAGGGTCTCTCATTGATAGAATTAAAATAGTTCCTTAAAAGGTTCAAATATGTGTACACAAATTGCAAACCCCGGATGATTTTCAAAAGTTACTAGGAGACATAAATTGACTTAGACCTATGTTAGGAATTCCTACTTATGCTTTAAGCAACTTGTTTGATATACTGAAGGGTGACTCTGATCTTAATAGTCCTCGTAAGTTAACTCAGGCAGCACAAGAGGAATTGGTATGGATTCAATCTCATATTCACCAAGCTCAGCTTTCTAGAGTGAATCTTTAAAAAAGAGTGGATTTAATTGTTTACCCATCAGAACATTCTCCTTCTGCTACCTTAATTCAAAAACGGTGTATAGGCCGGGCGCGGTGGCTCACGCCTGTAATCCTAGCACTCTGGGAGGCCGAGGCGGGTGGATCGTCCTGAGCTCAGGAGTTCGAGACCAGCCTGAGCAAGAGCGAGACCCCGTCTCTACCAAAAATAGAAATAAATTAATTGGACAGCTAAAAATAGAGAAAAAAAATTAGCCGGGCATTGTGGCGCATGCCTGTAGTCCCAGCTACTTGGGAGGCTGAGACAGTAGGATTGCTCAGCCCAGGAGTTTGAGGTTGCTGTGAGCTAGGCTGACGCCACGGGACTCGCCCCTGGCAAGAGAGTGAGACTCTGCCTCAAAAAAAAAACAAAAAAAACAAAAAACAAAAAAAACAAGAACAGTGTATAATTGAATGGATTTTTCTCCCACATAAGCAACAGGAATGTCTTATGACATATTTGGCCAAAATTGGTCAAATTATATTTAAAGGCTGTGAAAGACTAAAACAACCAAGTGGCCGAGATCCTGAAAAAATTGTTGTTCCTCTTACTAATTCGCAAATTCAAATGGCTTATCAACGAAACCTGGATTGGCAATCAGGTATATCTGATTTCATAGGAACAATTGACAATCACGATCCAAAAAACAAATTGTTCCAATTTCTAAAATTAACTCAATGGGTATTACCTAAAATAGTAAAATCCACGCCTATATCTCATGCCTCTAACATTTTTACTCACGGTAGCAGAATTGGTCAGGCAGGTTACTCCAGTCCTTTAACTAAAGTGTGGGCCACGCCTTACAATTCAGCACAAAAAGTAGAGTTGCAAGCTCTTACTCAGCTCTTATAAGATGTTACTTCACCTTTAAATATTGTTTCTGATTCACAATATGTTGTACAAACAGTTCTAGCCTTGGAAACAGTTACTGTTATAGAAACTGATGAAGTTTCCAAGCTGTTTCAATGACTTCAGTCTATTGTACTGGATCACCAGTTTCCACTTTTTCTTACTCATATCAGATCTCATACTTATCTCCCGGGCCCATTGGTGGCTGGCAATGAAAAAATAGATCAATTACGTATTGGGTCTGTTCAAGAGGCAACTCAGTTTCATCGGTTAACTCATATTAATACTAAAGGTTTAATTAAAAAATTTCACATAACAAATAATCAAGCTAAACATATTGTTTCTCACTGTCCCACTTGCCAAACAATTAATCAACCCAGTCTTCCTGCAGGGGTTAATCCCCAAGGCCTCTCACCAAATGAATTGTGGCAAATGGATGTTACACACATAGCTGAATTTGGCAAATTAGGCATTGTACATGTTGCAATAGACACTTATTCTGGTCTTACTATGGCTACTCCATCCCCTGGAGAAACTGTTAGACATGTACTTTCACATTTATGCTCCTGTTTTACATATATGGGAGTCCCAGCCACCATCAAAACCAACAACGGCCCTGCATATACTAGTCATTCTTTTGCAATCTTCTGCACTAAGTGGAATATCAAACACATTACTGGCATTCCTTACAATCCTCAAGGACAAGGTATTGTAGAACGTACTGATCAAACCTTAAAAAATATATTATTTCAACAAAAAGGGTGAGGTATACAATCCCCCAGAGATAGAATAAACCAAGTCTTATTTACTCTAAATTTTTTGAATATTCATAAAGAAGACAATTTAACAGCAGTAGAGAAACATTGGAAAGGGATTCAACAACTAGACTCTTTCCCTCATCAGCCTATCTGGTGGAAAGATGATACAGAAAATAAATGGAGAGAAGGATGGGCAAAGGTGTGGGGTTGAGGTTTGATTGTGTTTTGACAGATGACCAACAAACGATACAGATTCCCAGTAAAAGAATCAAGCCCAGAGTGGAAACCCGAGGGGAGAAAATGGAAGATACCTGTTCCCTCTCATAATCTTAAAACATTTCATTGGAATAAGACTGCCACATTGATGTCTGTAAAAGACACAGGCTTTCAAAGTCATATTAGATGGCTCAATAATGGTATTAGCCCTCTAGCCCCTCATATTTTAAATGGCCCTATTCATGATCAGTTGTGGAAACTGTCGGCTGATTTGCTCCCTCTACAGGCTTGGATTGGCACAGATACATTAAATATGAGCATTAGTCAAGAATGGATTTTTGATTTGAACTCTACTCATTCTATCCAAGCTTGTGTTAAACTGCCTTACCTATTCGTGATTAGCTTTGCCAAATATAATGCACCATCCTTTCTTGTGACTTGTGATAACTGTTCTTATTATATGTGTATTGACAAGACCATAACGTTTAACCATTGTAAAGAAACACTTTATATTCTCAAAGGCAGAATGGAACTATGGTTACCTGTTTAAATGAATAGAGTCTGGCAAACAACAGCAATGTTCCTTTTAGACAAACTACTGAATTTGTTCAAAATTGGCATCATGAATCACATCAATTATGGTCTACCCAAAATCAAATTCACAGCAAAGTGGCTACTCAAGTGGCTGACTTACAACAAGCAGTCACCTTACTGCAAGACCAGGTTGTAAGCCTACAAAAGCAAATTAGACTCTTTTGTGATTGTAATATCACTCAATTTTGTGTTAAGCCTCATATACATAATCATACTTGATTTTCTTGGGAAAACATTAAGAAACATCTACTTAATCAAGGAAATCTGACTGAAGAGATTGGAAATTTACAACAAGAAATATTAAGTACCTTCAGTCACAAACTTAATTTGCTCTTTGAGGCTGACATTATTAATGGTATCTCATCTGGATTGCAGTCAGCTAATCCACTTTCTCATTTTAAGATCTATGGGAGTTCTGCTATAGTAATTTTTGGCATTATCTTAATCATTTGCTTGTGCTTACTTAAAGTCTGAAAAAAACTCTGAAGAAGACAAGACTCCAGAGACCAATGGCTTGCAGTGTTGGCTATCCAACTTCATCAACTTACTTCTAAAAAGAAAGGGGAAAATGTTGGGAAATAGGCTAAGAGATGTGAGAAGTTTTAGGGGTTTTGCAGGGCTTTGCCTTGAAGGAATCTGCAGACATGTTAGTTCACAAAATAAAAGTTGTTTCCAACAAAGGAAGCATTGTTAGAGGACGTTTGCAAAGCAACGTTTCTTCTTTGCTGCCGGCCATTGCCTCAATCTTTTTCACAAGGCAGAAGCTCGGTCTGGGTCCTTGGCAGAGAAGCTGAATAAAATGCCTGCCCAGCAGATAACGTGCAGCTGGAACTATCCTAGACTTCAAGGCTATTCCTGCTTCACTCCTGACTACGTCTCTGTGTTTAGAAGAAGTAGGTTAGAGTAGTACACAGACTCAGTGTTCTCATTTTATCTTTAATTTAGATGCTCAGCTAGGTCTGTTTCTAACTTAGGGCTTAACATGCTTATCTTAGAAAAATTGTGCAATGGGTCTATTCTTATAGACAGAATTAGGTAAGGTTCCCCTGAAAACTGCAAAAAAAATGAACTGTATACGTAATTCTCTAGCAAAACACAGCTGTTTGCTGTAACGATAAATACTGATGCAGGACTTCACTCGTGGTATCACAGCTCACGGGAATGCTGGAGACCCGCTAACTTCCCCATCACTTAAGCAGCACTTTGTCTCAATCATTTCTCCATCTATATTATTTTTTTATTTCCTGTTATTTCCAAATCCCTTGTGATGATCCTGCATTGGGGCCTGTTTTGCTGGGAGAGTAGCTAACTCCTGGCAAGAGCAGAATTCAATGAAATTGAATAGAAATCAATAGAGAAAATAAAAAACCCCAAAAGCTGGTTCTTTGAAAAGTGCAATAAAATAAATAAATCTCTAGGTGGAAAACTAAGAAAAAAAAGGGAGAAAGGACCCAAATTACTAATATCAGAAATGGATGAGGAGACATCACTACAGATCTCATGGAATATTATGGACAACTCTATACCACAAATTTGATAGCATGGATGAAATGGACCAATTCTTTGAAAGATACAACCTACAGATACTCAACATAAGAAATTGACAGTCTGAATAGGCCTATATCTAGGAAAGAAATGTAATCAGTAAGTAAGAGCCTTCCAAAACAGTAAGTACCAGGCCTAGGAAAGAAAACATCATTTTGTAAGAAGGTAATTCTTGGCCTGAAGGGAGTTACATATGAAAACACTGTCATTCACTTAGAGGAAGCAGCTAGACATTTGATTGTTTATGTATTTCCTTAAGTCTGAGAACCGAAGCAGTGTTTAGAGTTTCTTCTCAAACTCACCTAAGAAAGAGAATTCATTTCATACAAAGTGGGTAATTTTGAACCAGAAATGAGTTACACATAAAAAAGCTTACATTCACTTAGAGAAAGCAGCCAGACATTCAGCTGTTTATATGCTTACTTAGCTCTGAGAACCGAAGCAGTGTATAGTTTCTTATCAAAGATACCTAAGAAAGGAAAAGTCATTTTGTAGGAAGAGGGTAATTTTTAGCCTCAAAAGAGTTACATATGAAAACTCTTACATTTACTTAGGGAAATCAGCTAGACATTCGGTTGTTTATGTATTTTCTTAACTCTGAGAACCAAAGCAGAGTGTAGAGTTTCTCATCAAACGCAGATAAGAAAGAAAAAGTCATTGCATATGAAGACGGTAATTTTTAAGGGAGTGACATATGAAAATGCTTATATTCACTAAGAGAAAGCAGCTAGACAGTTGTTCATATGTATGTTAACTCTGAGACCCGAAGCAGTGTGTAGAGTTTCTTGTCAAACACAACTAATAAAGAAAACATTGGCATTCCTAGGCCACTGGGCTCTTTCTGTTGATGAATGCTGGTTGCAAGCATTCCAGTTTGGGGAGCATCTCATTGAGGCTTGCATGCAGACCCAACAGGAATCGGGGCAGAACATGCTTCCCCACACACAGGGCTGCAAGTCTTCAGGACCTCCATGTCAAGGCCCCACCCCACAGCCCTGCCTCCCTGTCCTTGGCTGGCCCTAATACCCTCCACACCGCACCCTCATGTGGGAGAAAGGGCCCTCTCTGGCCCACTTCTGGCTGAGGCTCTCTGACCCCATGTCTGAAAGTCTGTCCCGGCATGCGAGCCTGTGGGTTTGCTAGGTGGGGTGTTGGATAGTGGCATGTCCGTGTATTTCGGTGGGTGTGTGTGTGCTCCAGCTCACGTCACCTGCACGCACATCCATCAGTCTCCCCCTCCCCACGATAGAAACGCATGTTCTATGGAAGTGCTAGGGGTAGGGGGGCAAAGGGGCCCACGACCAGCTGGGGTCCTTGTGGTGGGCGTGGTTACCTTTAGTGTGCAGATCAGGCACAATGGGACTCCTGTAGAATGGCAGAGGCAGGGATGACCGGTTGTTGGGTTGGGGCAAGATGGGGCCTGGCAAGAGGGGTGGCGAAGCACCCAGAATGGGCAAGGCACAGGGGCGACGTGGTTGGCAGGAGTGGAGCGCAGGGCTGTGGGCCATACTGTGCGGGGAGGGAGGCATGGCCACATGGCCTCTTGAGGTGTCCAGGGGCACCCGCCCCTGTCTACGGCCATACCACCCTGAACGCGCCCGATCTCGTCTGATCTCGGAAGCTAAGCAGGGTCGGGCCTGGTTAGTACTTGGATGGGAGACTGCCTGGAAATACCAGGTGCTGTAGGCTTTGGCCTCTTTTTCTGTCCCCCGACTGTGGAGGGGCATGGTAGGGGCCCTCCGCCCTCCAGGCTGGACCCAGCTCCTGCCCCTGGCCTTTGCTCTGGACCCTCCTCCATGACCTCCTCCTTTCCCCACTGCAGCACTGCCATGCAGCAGCATAACATCCCAGCCCTTCAGCTTCCAAGCCACACACCAGCCCTGGGCCCACAGTCAGCCAGGCAGCGCGATCCCTACGTGCTGAGTCTCTTCCCCCACACCACAACATTTTCTACACTAGGCGCAGACCAGCTGATGCAGAAAACCGTCCCCTTGGCTCCTGGACCCCCAGCCCACCAAATTCCACTCCACCACACACCTGGGCCTCAAGCCCAGCTCTCACGATGTGCATGCTTCTCGTCAGGGCTCCAAGAGACAGACCAGTGCAGGCACACAGCAAGTCTCGGGCCACCCGGGCAGAGGGGAAACGCAATAGAAACCAAGGAATGCAGGGAGGACACGCACCCAAAACCAATGGACCCACTGGCCACACAACCCATCGCAACCCTTCCCAACCCCCACGCAACCAAGCAACAGGAAAGCCAGCTCTGGGGCCCATAGGAGCTGCTGGATGCCAGCCTGACAGGAATCGGGACAGAACACGCCTCCCCAGACATGGGGCTGAACATCTTCAGGATCTCTGTATCAAGGCCCAGTCCCACGGCCCTGCCTCCCTGCCCTGGCCCAGGCCCAAACACCCTCCAAACCATGCACTTGCATGGGGGAAAGGGCCCTCTCTGGCTCTTTCCTGGCTTTGGGTCTCTGACCCCACGTCTGGAAGTCTGTCCCTCCATTTGTGCTTGTGGGTTTGCTCATTGGGGTGTGGGAGGGTGTTGTGTCCGTGTGTTTCGGTGGGTGGGTGTGAGTGTGCCCCAGCTAGCGTCCCTGACATGACCGTCGTCTCTCCCTGTCCCTGATAAGGACAGGTGGGCTACGGAAGTCCCAGGGCAAGGGGAGGAAGGGTGTCCGCAGCCTGCCGAGATCCTTGTGGTGTACGGGGTTACCTGTGGTGGGTGGGGGCCGGCCAACGGGGCTCCTGTGGAAGGGCAGAGGAAGGGCTGTACTGGTTGGTGGGTGGAGGCAGATGGGGCCCGGGATGAAGGGCGGCGAGGGACCCAGAACGGGCAAGGCAGACAGGCCATGCTGGTGGCAGGAGGGGAGCATGGGGCCAGGGCCAGACTGCATGGGGAGGGACCCATGGCAACATGGCCTCTTGATGCCTCCTGTGGAGCCCGCCCCGTGTACGGCCATACCAGCCTGAACACGAACAATCTCGTCTGATCTCGGAAGCTAAGCAGGGTCGGGCCTAGTTAATACTTGGGAGGGAGACCGCCATGACTTTTTCTTCCTTAGGTGTGTTTGACAAGAAACTCTACACACTGTTTAAGTTCTCAGAGTTAAGAAAAGAGATAACCGAATGTCCACCTGCTTTCTCTAAGTGAATGTAGGTGTTTGCATAAGTAACCTCTTTCTGGCTAATGTTAACCTCTTCCTATGAAATTACTTCTTACTTATGTGTGTTAGACAGGAAACTCTGAGTGACTTAAAGCGTTTCCACATATAAGTGCTCTTGGGCTAACAGTTACCCTCTTCCTCCGAAAGGACTTCTTTCTTAGGTGTTTTTGACAGGAAACTCTACACACTGCTTCAGTTCTCTGAGATGAGCAAATATGTAAGGCACTCACTCTTGAGACACTTTCCCTTAGTGAATGTAAGCATTTGCATAGGTAACTCCATTCCAGCTAAAATTACCCTCTTCCAACAAAATGACTTCTCCTTTCTTAGGTGTGTTTGACAGGAAACTCTACACACTACTTGGTTTCTCAAAGTTATCCAAAGCTATAAAGTGCCTAATGTCTAGCAGGTTTCTCGGACAGAATGTATGCGTTTCTACACGTAATTCTTCGCTGGCTAAAATTAATGTCTTCCTGCAAAATAACTGCTTGTTTCTTAAGTGCATTTGACAGGAAAATCTAAACACTACTTTGTTTCTCAAAGTTATGCAAACCTATAAAGTACCCAGTGTCTTGCTGCTTTCTCTGAGAGAATGTATGCGTTTCCATATGCAACTCCATTCCACAGAAAAGTTACCCTCTTCCAACAAAATGACTTCTCCTTTCTTAGGTGTGTGTGACAGGAAATTCTACACACTGATTTGTTTCTCAATGTTATGAAAACCTATAAATTGCCCAATGTCTAGCAGCTTTATCTGAGTGAATGTATGCCTTTCCATATATAATTCCCAGCTGGCTAAAATTAACTTCTTCCTGCAAAATCTTGTTATTTCTAAGGAGTGTTTGACAGGAAACATTACACACTGCTTTGTTTCTCAAAGTTATGCAAACCTGTAAGTGCAAAACGTCTATCTTCTTTCTCTGAGAGAATGTATGCATTTCCATATTAACTCCACTCCACCTAAAATTTACAGCGTTCCAACGAAATGACTTCTCCTTTTTTAGGTGCGTTTGGCAGGAAATTCTACACACTTCTTTGTTTCTCAAAATTGCCCAAACCTATAGAGTGCCCAATGCCTAGCATCTTTATCTGAGAGAATGTATGAGTTTCCACATGTAACTCCATTCCACCTAAAAGTTACCCTCTTCCAGTGAAATGACTTCTCCTTTCTTAGGTGTGTTTGACTAGAAAGTTTGCACACTGGTTTGTTTTTCAAAGTTGTGCAAAGCTTTAAAATGCTCAGTGTCTAGCAGCTATCTCTGAGAGAATATATGCATTTCTATATGTAACTCCATTCCACCGAAAAGTTACCCTCTTCCAATGAAATAACTTCTCCATTCTTAGGTGTGTTTGACTAGAAAGTCTGCATACTGGTTTGTTGTTCAACGTTGTACAAAGCTATAAAGTGCCCAGGGTGTAGCAGCTTTCTTGGAGAGAATGTGTGCGTTTCTATATGTAACTCCATTCAACCTAAACGTTACCATCTTCCAACAAAATGACTTCTCCTTTCTTAGGTATGTTTGACTAGAAACTCTACACACTGCTTTGTTTCTCAAAGTTGTGCAAACCTTTAAAGTGCACAATGTCTAGCAGCTTTCTCTGAGAGAATGTATGCATTTCTGCATGTAACTAGATTTCACATAAAAGGTACCCTCTTCCAATGAAATGACTTCTCCTTTCTTAGGTGCGTTTGACTAGAAAGTCTATACACTGCTTTGTTTTTCAAAGCTGTGCAAAACTATAAAGTGCCCAGATTATAGCAACTTTCTCTGAGAGAATGTGTGCATTTCTGTATGTAACGCTGTTGGACCTAAAAGTTACCCTCTTCCAAAGAAATGACTTCTCATTTCTTAGGTGTGTTTGACTAGAATCTCTACCCCCTGTTTTGTTTATCAAAGTTGTGCAAATGTATAAAGTGCCCAGTGCCTAGCAGCTTTCTCTGAGAGAATGCATGCGTTTGCATATGTAACTCCATTCAGCCTAAAAGGTACATAATTCCTACCAAATGACTTCTCCTTTCTTAGGGTATTTGACCAGAAACTCTACACGCTGCTTTGTTCCTCAAATAGTGCAAACCTGTAAATTGCCCTATGTCTAGCAGCTTTCCCTGAGAGAATGTGTGTGTTTCTATATGTAACTTCATAGCACATAAAGATTACCCTCTTCCAACTAAATGACTTCTCCTTTCTTAGGTGTGTTTGACTAGAAACTCTACACACTGCTTTGTTTCTCAAAGTTGTGTAAAGCGATAAATTGCCCTATGTCTAGCAACTTTCTCTGAGAGAATGTGTGCATTTCTATATGTAACTCCATTCGACCTGAAAGTTATCTTTTTCCAAGGAAATGACTTCTCCTTTCTTAGGTGTGTATGACTAGAAACTCTACATACTGCTTTGTTTCTCAAAGTTGTGCAAACTTATAAAGTGACCAATGTTTAGCAGCTTATTTTGGGAGAATATAAGCGTCTCTATATGTAACTCCATTCCACATAAAAGATACCTTTTCCAATGAAATGAATTTTCCTCCCTTAGGTGTCTTTGACAGGAAACTCTACACACTGCATTGTTTCTCAATGTGATGCAAACCTATAAAGTGCCCAATGTCTAGCAGCTTTCTCTCAGAGAACATATGCGTTTCTATATGTAACTCCATTCGACCTAAAAGTTACCATCTTGGAAAAAAATGACTTTTCCTGTCTTAGGTGTGTTTGACTAGAATTCTACACACTGCTTTGTTTCTCAAACTTGTGCAAGCCTATAAAGTGTGCAATGTCTAGCCGCTTTCCCTGAGAGAATGCATGCGTTTCTATATGTAACTCCATTCCACCAAAAAGATACCGTATTCCAACAGAAGGACTTCTCCTTTCTTGGGTGTGTTTTACTAGAAACTCTACACACTGCTTTGTTTGTAAAAGTTGTGCAAACCTATAAAGTGACCAATGTGTAACATCTTATTCTGAGAGAAAGTATGTGTTTCTATATGTAACTCCATTCCACCTAAAACATACCTTTTCGAGCAAAGCGAATCTCCTTTCTTAGGTGTCTTTGACAGGAAAGTCTACACACTGCATTGGTTTTCAACGTTCACCAAACCTCTGAAGTGCGCAGTGTCTAGCAGCTTTCTCTGAGAGAATATATGCATTTCTATATGTAATTCCATCCCACTTAAAAGTTACCATCTTAAAACGAAATGCCTTCTCATTTCTTAGATGTGTTTCACTGGAAACTCTACACACTGCTTGGTTTCTGAGAAACAAAAACAGTGTTTAAAATTTCCTGTCAAATGCACCTAAGAAATAAGTAGTTATTTCAAAAAAACAAGTTAGTTTTATTCGGCAAGAAATTACATATGGGAATGCATACAGTCTCTCAGAGAAAGCTGTTAGACATTGGGCATTTTACAGGTTTGCACAACGTTGAGAAATGAAGCAGTGTGTAGAGTTGTAAGAGGAAGATGGTAAAATTTGGGCCCAATGGAGTTACCTACACAAACGCACACATTCTCTCAGAGAAAGCTGCTAGACATTGGGCACTTGACAGGTTTGCACAATGTTGTGTAACAAAGCAATGTGTAGAGTTTCTAGTCAAAAACACCTAAAAGAGGACAAATCACTTCGTTGGAAGTATGTAACTTTTAGGGCGAATGGAGTTACATGTAGAAACGCATCCAGTCTCTCAGAGAAAGCTACTAGAAACTGGGCACTTTATAGGTTTATACAGCTTTGAGAAACAAAGCTGTGGGTAGAGTTTCTAGTCTAACACATCTAAGATATGAGAGGTTATTTCATTCGAACTGGAAACCTTTAGGCAGAATTGAGTTACATATACAAACACTCACATTCTCTGAGAGAAAGCTGCTAGACATTTGGCATTTTGCAGGTTTACATAACTTTGAGAAAGAAAGAAGTGTGTGGAGTTTGTAGTCAAACACACCTGAGAAAGGAGAAGTCATTTCATTGGAAGTCTGTAACTTTGAGGCCCAATGGAGTTACATATACAAACGTATACATTCTCTAAGAGAAAGCTGGTAGACATTTGGCAATTTATAGGTTGGCACAACTTTGAGAAAGAAAGCAGCGTGTAGGGTTTGTAGTTGAACACATCCAAGAAAGGAGAAGTCATTTCATTGAAAGAGGGTAAACTTTAGGCCAAATGGACTTATACGTACAAAGGCACACATTCCCTCAGAGAAAGCTGATAGACATTGGGCACTTTAGAGGTTTGCATAAGTACGAGAAACAAAGCAGAGTGTAGAGTTTGTAGTCGAACACATCTAAGAAAGGAGAAGTTATTTCATTAGAAGAGGGTAACCTTTAGGCCAAATGGAGTTACATACAGAAACACACACATTTTCTCAGAGAAAGCTGCTAGACATTGGGCAACTTATACTTTTGCAAAACTTTGAGGAACAAAGCAGACTGTAGAGTTTGTAGTCAAACACACCTAGGAAAGAGAAGTCATTTCGTTGGAAGAGGGTAACCTTTAGGCTGAATGGAGTTACATACACAAAAGCACACATTCTCTCAAAGAAAGAGGCTAGACATTGGCACTTTATAGGTTTGCGTTACTTTGACTAACAAAGCAGTGTGTGGAGCTTTTTGTCAAACACAGCTAAGAAAGGAGAGGTCATTTCATAAGAAGTATGCAACTTTTAGGCCCAATGGAGTTATATATACAAATGCATACATACTCTCAGAGAAAGCTGCTAGACATTGGGCAACTTATGGGTTTGCACAACTTTGAGAAACAAAGTAGTGTGTAGAGTTTCTAGACAAAGACACCTAAGAGAGGAGATGTCATTTCGTTGGAAAAGGGTTACCCTTTAGGCTGAACGGAGTTACATATACAAAGGCCCTGATTCTCTCATAGAAAGGTGCTAGACATCGGGCACTTTATAGGTTTGCATAGCTTTGAGAAACAAAGCAGTGTGTGCAGAGTTTCTAGTCAAACACACTTAAGAAAGGAGAAGTCATTTCACTGGAAGTATGTAACTCTTAGGCTGAATGGAGTTACATATACAAATGTATACATTGTCTCAGAGAAAGCTGCTAGACATTGGGCAACTTACACTTTCGCACAACTTTGAGAAAGAAAGCAGAGTGTAGATTTTCTAGTCAAACACACCTAAGAAACCAAAAGTCATTTTGTTGGAAGGGGGTAACATTTAGGCAAACGCACACATTTTCTCAGAGAAAGCTGCTGGACATTGGGCAACTTATACTTTTGAAAAACTATGAGGAACAAAGCAGAGTGTAGAGTGTCTTGTCAAACACACCTAAGAAAAGAGAGGTCATTTCATTGGAAGTATGTAAGTTTTAGGCCCATGGAGTTATATATACAAATGCATACATTCTCTCATAGAAAGCTACTAGACATCAGGCAACTTATACTTTTGCACAACCTTGAGAAAAAAAGAGGAATGTAGAGTTTCTAGTGAAACACAGCTAAGATATGAAAACTCATTTCGTTCGAACAGGAAACCTTTAGGCTGAATTGAGTTATATATACAAACGAACACATTCTCTCAGAGAAAGGTGCTGGACATTGGGCAACTTATGGGTTTGCAAACTTTGAGAAACAAAGTAGTGTGTAGAGTTATTAGACAAAGACACCTAAGAAAGGAGAAGTCATTTGGTTGGAAATATGTGACTTTTAGGTCCAATGGAGTTACATGTACAAACACACACATTCTCTCAAAGAGAGCTGCTAGACATTGGGCACTTTATAGGTTTGCATAACTTTGAGAAACAAGTGTGTAGAGTTTCTAGTAAAACAGACCTAAGAAAGGAGAAGTCATTTCATTGGAAATGTGTAACTGTTAGGCCCTAAGAAGTTACATATAAAAATACATAGATTCTATCAGAGAAGGCTGCTAGACATTGGGCAACTTACACTTTTGAACAATTTTGAGAAACAAAGCAGAGTTTAGAGTTTCTAGTCCAACACACCTAAGAAACTAGAATTCATTTCCTTGGAAGAGGGTAACCTTTAGGCCGAATGGAGTTACATATAGACGCAACCATTTTCCCAGAGAAAGCTGCTAGACATTGGGCACTTTATAGGTTTGCATTACTTTGAGAAACAAAGTAGTGTGTAGATTTTCTAGTCAAACACATCTAAGAAAGCAGAAGTCATTCTACTGGATGTACAACTTTTAGGCCCAGTGGAGTTACATATACAAATGCATACATTCTCTCAGACAAAGCTGCTAGACATTGGGCACTTTACAGGTTTGCATAACTTTGAGAAAGAAAGAATTGTGTATAGAGTTTCTTGTCAAACACACCTAAGAAAGGAAAAGTCTTTTCATTATAAGTATGTAACTTTTAGACCGAATGGAGTTACAGATACAAACGCATATATTCTCTCAGAGAAAGCTGCTAGACATTGGGCAATTTAGAGAATTCCTCAACTTTGAGAAAGAAAGCAGTGGGTGCAGTTTGTAGTCAAACACACCAAAGAAAGCAGAAGTCTTTTTAATATAGGTATGTAACTTTCAGACCAAAAGGAGTTACATACATAATCGCATACAATCTCTCACAGAAAGCTGCTGGATATTGGCCAATTTATAGGTTTGCACAACTTTCAGAAACAAAGTAATGTGTATAGTTTGTAGTAAAACACACCTAAGAAAGGAGAAGTCTGTTCATTATAAGTATGTAACTTTTAGACCGAATCGAGTTACACATACAAACGCATACATTCTCTCAGAGAAAGCTGCTGGACATTGGGCAATAGATAGGATTGCACAACTTTGAGAAAGAGAGCAGTGTGTATAGATTGTAGTCAAACACACCTAAGAAAGGAGAAGTCTTTTCATTATATGTAAGTAACTTTTAGACTGAATGAGTTACATATACAATTGCATACATTCTCTAAGAGTAAGCTGTTAGACATTGGGCAATTTACAGGATTGAACAACTTTGGGAAAGAAGCAGCAGGTATAGTTTGTAGTAAAAGACTGCTAAGAAAGGAGAAGTCTTTTCATTATAAGTACATAACTTTAAGGAGTAATAGGGTTACAGATACAAACGCATGCATTCTCTCAGAGAAAGCTGCTAGACATTGGGCAATTTACAGGATTGCACAACTTTGAGTAAAAAAGCAGTGTGTATACTTTGTAGTCAAACACACCTAAGAACGGAGAAGTCTTCTCATTATAAGAATGTAAATTTTAGGCCTAATGGAGTTACAGATACAAACGCATACATTCTCTCAGAGAAAGCGGCTGGTCATTAGGCAATTGACAAGATTGCTCCACTTTGAGAAAGAAAGAAGTGTATTTACTTCGTAGTCAAACACACCTAAGAACGCAGAAGTCTTTTCATCATAAGTATGTAAATTTCAGACCAAATGGAGTGCATATACAAATGCATGCATTCTCTCAGAGAAAGCTGCCTGACATTGGGCAATTTACTGGATTCCTCAACTTTGAGAAAGAAAGTAGTGTGTATACTTTGTAGTAAAACACACCTAAGAAAGGAGAAGTCTGTTCATTATAAGTATGTAACTTTTAGACCAAATCGAGTTACACATACAAACGCATACGTTCTCTCAGAGAAAGCTGCTGGACATTGGGCAATAGACAGTATTGCACAACTTTGAGAAAGAGAGCAGTGTGTATAGTTTGTAGTCAAACACAGCTAAGAAGGGAGACGCCTTTTCAGGATAAGTATGTAACTTTTAGGCCAAATGAAGCTATAGATACAAAGGCATACATTCTCTCAGAGAAAGCTGCTAGACATTGGGAAATTTAAAGGATTGCACAACTTTCAGAAAGAAAACAGTGTGTATAGCTTGTAGTGAAACACACCAAAGAAAGCAGAAGTCTTTTCATTCTAAGCATGTAACTTTCAGACCGAATGGATTTTCATATACAAACACAGATATTCTCTCATGGAAAGCTGCTAGATATTGGACAATTTACAGGATTCCTCAACTTTGAGAAAGAAATGAGTGTGTATAGTTTGTAGTCAAGTACACCTAAGGAAGCAGAAGCCTTGTCATTATAAGTATGTAACTTTTAGACCGAATGGGGTTACACATACAAACACATACATTCTCTCAGAGAAAGCTGCTGGACCTTGGGCAATTTACAGGATTGCACAACTTTGACAAAGAAAACATTGTGCATAGTTTGTAGTCAAACACTCCTAAGAAAGAAGAAGTCTTTTCATTATAAGTATGAAAGTTTTTGGACTAACGGAGTTACAGATACAAACGCATACATTCTCTTAGAGAAAGCTGCTAGACTTTCGACAATTGCACAACTTTGAGAAAGAAAGCAGCATGTATAGTTTTTGGTCAAACACACCTAAGAAAGGAGCAGTCTTTTCATTATATGAATGTAACTTTTAGACTGAATGGAGTTACATATACAATCGCATACATTCTC
This sequence comes from Indri indri, assembly GCA_004363605.1. Lineage (NCBI taxonomy): Eukaryota > Metazoa > Chordata > Mammalia > Primates > Indriidae > Indri > Indri indri. The sequence goes on from RJWJ010008516.1 coordinate 18,383, forward strand.
TTACAGAAAGTTGGTGGATATTGGCCAATTTATAGGATCGCACAACTTTGAGACAGAAAGCAGTGTGTATAGTTTGTGGTCACACAGCTAAGAAAGCAGAAGTGTTTTCATTATAAGTATGTAACTTTTAGGCCAAAAAGAGTGACAGATGCAATCACATATATTATCTGAGAGAAAACTGGTAAATATGGGGCAATTTACAGGATTACAAAACTTTGAGAAAGAAAGAAGTGGGTGTAGTTTGCAGTAAAACGCACGTAAGAAAGGAGATGTCTTTTCATTATAAGTATGTAATGTTAAGGATGAATGGAGTTACAGATACAAAGGAATATATTCTCTCAGAGAAAGCTGCTAGACACGGGGCAATTTACAGGATTACACAACTTTGAGAAAGAAAGCAGTCGGTATAGTGTGTAGTCAAACACACCTAAGAAAGGAGAAGTCTTTTCATTATAATTATGCAACTTTAAGGCCGAATGGAGTTACAGATACAATCGCATACATTCTCTCAGAGAATGAGGGTAGACATGGCCCAATTTACAGGATTGCACAACTTTGAGAAAGAAAGCAGTGGGTATAGTTTGTAGTCAAACACACCTAGAAAAACAGCAGTCTTTTCATTGTAAGTATGTAACTTTTACACTGAAAAGGGTTACAGATGCAAACGGATCTATTCTCTTGGAGAAAGCTGCTAGAAACGGAGCAATTTACAGGATTACACAACTTTGAGAAAGAAAGCAGTGGGTATAGGTTGTAGTCAAATACACCTAAGAAAGGAGAAGTCTTTTCATTGTAAGGTTGTAACTGTTAGGGCGAATGGAGATACAGATACAAATGCGTACATTCTCTCAGACAAAGATGTGAGTCATGGGGCATTTTACAGGACTGCACAACTTTTAGAAAGATACCAGTGGGTATAGTTTGTAGTCAAACATACCTAAGAAAGGAGAAGTCTTTTCATTGTAAGGATGAAAATTTTAAGCTGAATGGATTTACAGATACAAATGCATGCATTCTCTCAGAGAAAGCTGCTAGACATGGCCCAATTTACAAGATTGCACAACTTTGAGAAAGTAAGCAGTGAGTACGGTTTGCAGTCAAACACCTGAGAAAGCAGAAGTCATTTTATTATGAAACTTTTATGCTGAATGGACTTGCAGAACAAATGCATACATTCTCTCAGAGAGAGTTGCTAGACATTGGCCAATTTACAGGATTACACAACTATGAGAAAGAAAAGAGTGGATATAGTTTCTAGTCAAACACACCTAAGAAAGGAGAAGTTTTTTCATTATAAGCATGTAACTTTTAGTCCGAAAAGAGTTACAGATACAAATGCATATATTCTCTCAGAGAAAGCTGCTAGACATGGGGCAATTTACAGGATTACACAACTTTGAGAAAGAAAGCAGTGGGTACAGTATGTAGTCAAACACACATAGGGAAGGAAAAGTCTTTTCATTATAAGTATGTAACATTAAGGACGAATGGAGCTGCAGATACAAATGCATTCATTCTCGTAGAGAAAGCTGCTAGACACTGACCAATTTACAGGATTGCACAACTTTCAGACAGAAAGTAGTGTATATAGTTTGTAGCCAAACACTCCTAAGAAAGCAGAAGTCTTTTCATTATAATTTTGTACTTTTAGGCCAAATGGTGTTACAGATACAAACGCATGGATTCTCTCAGAGAAAGCTGCTAGACATGGAACAATTTACAAGATTGCACAACTTTGAGAAAGAAAGCAATGTGTATACTTTGCAGTCAAACACCTGAGAAAGCAGAAGTCTTTTCATTATAAGGATGTAACTATTAGGCCACAAAGAGTTACAGATACTAACGCATATATTCTCTCAGAGAAAGTTGCTAGACGTGGGGCAATCCACAGGACTTCACAGCTTTGAGAAAGAAATCAGTGGGTTTATTTTGTAGTCAAACGCACGTAAGAAAGGAGAAGTCTATTCATTATAAGTATATAATGTTTAGGATGAAAGGAGTTACAGATACAAATGCATACACTCTCTCTGACAAAGCTGCTAGACATTGGGCAATTTACAGGACTGTACAACTTTGCGAAAGAAAGCAGTGGGTATACTTTGAGGTCAAACACACCTAAGAATGCAGAAGGCTTTTCATTATAATATGAAGCTTTTAGACTGAATGGAGTTACAGAGACGAACGCATCCATTGTCTCAGAAAAAACTGCTAGACATGGCCCAATTTAAAGGATTGCACAGCTTTGAGAAAGAAAGAAGTGGGTATGATTTGCAGTCAAACATCTGAGAAAGCAGAAGTCATTTTATATAAGTATGAAACTTTTAGGCTGAATGGACGTACAGATACAAATGCATACATTCTCTCAGAGAAGGCGGCTAGATATTAGGCAATTTACAGGATTGCCTAACTTTAAGAAAGAAAGCAGTGTATACAGATTGTAGTCGAACAAACCTAAGAAAGGAGTAGTCTTTTAGTTATAAGTATGTAACTTTTAGGCCGAAAAGTCTTATAAATACTAAAGCATACATTCTCTCAGAGAAAGCTGCTAAACACTGGGAAATTTACAGGCTGGCACAACATTGAGAAAGGAAGCAGTGGGTACAGCTCATAGGCAAACACACATAAGAATGCACAAGTATTTTCATTATAAGTATGTAACTTTTAGGCTGAATAGAGTTATAGATACAAACGCAGATATTCTCTCAGAGAAAGCTACTAGACATTGGACAAGTTAGAGGATTACACAACTTTGGGAAAGAAAGTAGTATAGTATTGTTTGTAGTCAAACACATCTAAGAAAGCACAGGTCTTTTCATTATGAGTGTGAAACATTTAGGTTGAATGAAGTTACAGATACGAACTCATACATTCTCTCAGAAAAGCGGCTAGACATTGCCAATTTACAGGATAACACAACTGTGGTAAAGAGAGCAGCGGGTGTGGTTTGTAGTCAAACACACCTAAGAAAGGAGAAGTCTTTTCATTATAAGTATGAAACTTTTAGGCCGAATGGGGTTACAGATACAAACGCATATATTCTTTCAGAGAAAGCTTGTAGACATTGGCAAGTTGCAGGATTGCACGACTTTGAGAAAGAAAGCAGTGGATATAGTTTGTAGTCAATCACACCTAAAAAAGGAGAAGCCTTTTCATTATAAGTATCTAATTTTTAGGCCAAAAATAGTTACCGATACAAATGCTTATATTCTCTCAGAGAAAGCTGCTAGACATGGGGCAATTTACAGGATTACACAACTTTGACAAGGAAGCAGTGGTTCTAGTTTGTAGTCAAACACACATAAGAAAGCAGAAGGGTTTTCATTATAAGAATGAAACTTTTTGGCTGAAGGGAGTTACAGATACAAACTCATGCATTCTCTCAGAGAAAGCTGCTAAACATGGCAGAATTTACAGAATTGTACAACTTTGAGAAAGAACGCAGTGGGTATAGTTTGTAGTCAAACACACATAAGAAAGGAGAAGTCTTTTCATTACAACAATGTAACTTTTAGACCCGATGGAGATATAGATACAAATGCATATATTCTCTCAGAGAAAGCTGCTAGACATTGGGCAATTTACAGGATTACACAACTTTGGGAAAGAAAGAAGTGGGTATAGTTTGTAGTCAAACACACTTATGAGAGGACTAGACTTTCATTATAAGTGTGTACTTTTAGGCCGAATCGGGTTACAGATACAAACGCATACATTCTCTCAGAGTATACAGCTAGACATTGCCCAATTTACAAGATTGCACAATTTTGAGGAAGAAACCTGTGGGTATAGTTTGTAGTCAAACACACCTTTGAAAGGAGAAGTCTGTTCACTATAATTATGTAACTTTTAGGCTGAATGGAGTTACAGATACAAGTGCATACATTGTCTCAGAGAAAGCTGCTAGACATTGGACAATTGATAAGATGCACAACTTTGAGAAGGAAAGCAGTGGGTATAGTTTATAGTCAAACACATCTAAGAAAGGAGAAATCTTTTCATTATAAGTATGTAAGTTTTAGGTCAAATATAGTTACAGATACAAAGGCATATATTATCTCAGGGAAAGCTGCTAGACATGGGGCAATTTACAGGATTACACAATTTCAGAAAGAAAGCTGTGGGTATTGTTTGTAGTCAAATGCACGTAAGAACGGAGAAGTCTTTTCATTGTAACTATGTAACTTTGATATGGAATGCAGTTACAGATTCAAACGCATAAAATCTCTGAGAAAGCTCCTAGACATTGGGCAATATACAGGATAACACAACTTTATGAAAGAAAGCTGTGAGTATTGTTTGTAGTGAAACACATGTAAGAAAGGAGAAGTCTTTTCATTATAAATATGTAACTTTAATGTGGAATGCAATTACAGATTCAAATGCATAAATTCTCTCAGAGAAAGCTGCTAGACATTGGGCAATTTACAAGATTACACAACTTTTGGAAAGAAAGAAGTGGGTATAGTTTGTAGTCAAACACACTTATGAGAGGAGTAGCCTTTCATTATACGTGTGTACTTTTAGGCCAAATCGAGTTACAGATACAAACACATACATTCTCTCAGAGTATGCAGCTAGACATTGTACAATTTATAAGATTGCACAACTTTGAGGAAGAAACCTGTGGGTATAGTTTGTAGTCAAACACACCTTTGAAAGGAGAAGTCTGTTCATTATAAGTATGTAACTTTTAGGCCGAATGAAGTTACAGATACAAATGCATACATTGTCTCAGAGAAAGCTGCTAGACATTGGACAATTTACAGGATTGCACAACTTTGAGAAGGAAAGCAGTGGGTATAGTTTATAGTCAAACACACCTAAGAAAGGAGCAGTCTTTTCCTTATAAGTATGTAAGTTTTAGGCCGAATGGAGTTACACATACAAATGAATATATACTCTTAGAGAAAGCTGCTAGAGATGGGGAATTTACAGGATTACCCAACTTTTACAAAGAAATCAGTGAGTATTGTTTGTGGTCAAATGCACGTAAGAAAGTAGAAATTTTTTCCTTCTACATATATAATTTTTAGGCAGAATGGAGTTACCGACATAAACACAGACATTGTCTCAGAGAAAGCTCCTAGACATTGGGCAAATTACAGGATTGGACATCTTTGAGAAACAAAATAGTGGGTATAGTTTGTAGCTGAACGCACCTAAGAAAGCAGAAGTCTTTTCATTATAATTATGAGACTTTTAGGATGAATCAATTACATGTACAAATGCATACATTCTCTGAGAGAAAGCTGCTAGACGTGGCCCAATTTGCAGGAGGAGCATAATTTTGGGAAAGGAGCAGTTGGTATACTTTGTTGTCAACTAGGAAAACAGAAGTCTTTTCATTATAAGTATGAAACTTTTAGGCCAAATGGAGTTAGAGATACAAATGCATATGTTCTCTCAGCTTTGCTAGACCTGGCCGAATTTAAAGGATTGTACAACTTTCAGAAAGAAAGCAGTGGGTATAATTTGTAGTCAAACACACCTAAGAAAGCAGAAGTCTTTTCATTATAAGTATGAAACTATTAGGCCGAATGGAGTTACAGATACAAACACACACATTCTCTCGGAGAAAGCTACTAGACATGGCCCAATTCACAGGATTGCAAAACTTTGAGAAAGAAAGCAGTGGGTATACTTTGTAGTCAAGCAACCTAAGGAAGCAGAAGTCTTTTCATTGTAAATAATAAACTTTTAGGCTGAATAGAGTTTCAGATACAAATGCAAACATTCTCTCAGAGACAGCTGGTAGAGACAGCCCAATTCACAGGATAGCACAACTTTGAGAAAGAAAACAGTGGGTGTAGTTTGTAGTCAAACACATCTAAGAAAGCAGAAGTCTTTTCATTAAAAGTAAGAAACTTTTAGGCCAAATGGAGTTATAGATACAAATGCATACATTCTCTCAGAGAAAGCTGCTATACAGGGCCCAATATACAGGATAGTGCAACTTTGGGAAAGAAAGCAGTGGGTATAGTGTGTAGTCAAACACAGTTAATAAAGAAGATGTCGTATCATTATAAGTGTGAAACTTGTAGGCCTAATGGATTTACACATACAAACACATACATTCTCTCAGAGAAAGGTGCTAGACATGGCCCAATTTACAGGATTGCACAACTTTGAGAAATAAAGCAGTGGATATAGTTTGTAGTCAAATACACCTAATACAACACAAGTCTTTTCATTATAAGTATGAAAATTTTAGGGTGAATGGAGTTACAGATACAAATGCATACATTCTCTCAGAGAAATCTGCTAGACTTGGCCCACTTTACAGGATAGCACAACTTTGGGGAAGAAAGCAGTGGGTTTAGTTTGTTGTCAAACACTCCTAAGATAGCAGAAGTCTTTTCATTATAATTATGAAACTTTCAGGCTGAATGGAGTTACAAATACAAATGCATACATTGTCTCAGAAAAAGCTGCTAGACGTGGGCGAATATATAGGATTGCAAAACTTTAAGAAAGAAAGCATCGACTACCAATGAAACCCACTGCTTTCTTTCTCAAAGTTGTGCAATTCTGTAAATCAGGCCATGTCTAGCAACTTTCATTGAGAGACTGTATGTGCTGTAACTCCATTCGTCCTAAAATTTTCATACTTATAACAAAAAGACATTTGCATTCTTGGTGTGTTTGAACACAAACTACATCCACTGCCTTCGTTCTCAAAGTTTTGTAATCCTGTAAATTGGGCCATGTCTAGCCATTTTACTGTGAGTGAATGTATGCGTTTGTATCTGGAACTCTATTTGGCCTAATAGATTCATACTTACAATGAAGACTTCTGCTTTCTTACATGTCTTTGACAGCAAACTATAACCGCTGCTTTCTTTCTCAAGGTCGTGCAGTCCTGTGAATTGGGCTATGTGTAGCAGCTTTCTCTGAGAGAAGGTTTGCATTTGTATCTGAAACTCCATTCAGCTTAAAAGTTTCTTATTTATAATGAAAAGACGTCTGCTTCCTAGGTGTGTTTGACTACAAAGTATGCCCACTGCTTTCTTTCCAAAAGTTGTGCTATTCCTTAAATTGGGCAATGTCTAGTAACTTTCTCTGTAAGAATGTATGCGTTTATATCTGTAACGCCATTCATCCTAAAAGTCTCACACTTATAATGAAAAGACTTCTGCTTTCTTATGGTCATTTGACTACAAACTATACACACTGCTTACTTTCTCAAAGTTGTGCCATTCCTTAAATTGCTCCACGTCTAGTAGTTTTCTCTGTGAGAATGTATGCATTTATGTCTGTAACGCCATTCAGCCTGAAAGTCTCATAATTATAATGAAAAGAATTCTGCTTCCTTAGCTGTGTTTGACTACAAACTATACCCACTGCTATCTTTACCAAAGTTGTCTTATTTTTTAAATTGGGCCATGACTAGTAGCTTTCTCTGTGAGAATGCATGCGTTTACATATGTAACGCCATTCAGCCTTAAATTGTCATGCTTATAATGCAAAGAGTTCTGGTTTCTTAGGTGTGTGTGACTACAAACTATACCCACAGCTTTCTTTCCGAAAGTTGTGCTATCCTGTAAACAGGGCCTTGTGTAGCAGATTTCTTTGTAAAATGAATGCATTTGTATCTGTAACTGCATTAGGCCTGAAAGGTTCATACTTATAATGAAAAGAATTCTGCTTTCTTACTTGTGTTTGACTACAATCTATGCCTGCTGCTTTCTTTCCCAAAGATGTGTTATTCCTTTAATTGGGGCACGTCTAGTAGCTTTCTCTGTGTGAATGTATATGTTTATATCGGTAAGGCGACTCAGCCTAAAAGTCTCATATTTATAAGAAAAGACTTCTGCTTTCTTAGATCTGTGTGACTAAAAACTACTCCCACAGCTTTCTTTCCCAAACTTGTGCTATTCCTTAATTTGGGACATGTCTAGTAGCTTTCTCTGTGAGAATGTATGTGTTTATATCTGCAACGTCATTCAGCCTAAAATGTCATATTTAAAATGAAAAGATTTCTGGTTTCTTAGGTGTGTGTTAGTACAAACTGTACCCACTGATTTATTTCCGAAAATTGTGGTATCCTGTAAATTGGGCATTGTCTAGCTTATTTCTCTGAGAGAATGAATGCGTTTGTAACTGAAACGGCATTCGGCCTGAAAGTTTCATACTTATAATCAAAAGACTTCTGCTTTCTTACGGGTGTTCGACTACAAACTACACCCACTGCTTGCTTTCCCAACGTTGTGCTATTCCTTAAATTGGGCCACGTCTAGTAGCTTTCTCTGTGAGAATGTATGCGTTTATATCTGTAACATCATTCAGCCTAAAAATGTCATACTTATAAGGGAAAGACTTCTGCTTTATTAGGTGTGTGTGACTACCAACTATAGCCACTGCTTTCTTTCCCAAAGTTGTGTTATTCTTTAAATTGGGCCATGTCTAGTAGCTTTCTCTGTGAGAATGCATGCGTTTATATCTGTAACGCAATTTAGCCTTACACTGTCATACTTATAATGCAAAGAATTCTGCTTTCTTATGTGTGTGTGACTACAGAGTGTACCGACTGATTTCTTTTCGAAAGTGCTGCTATCCTGTAAATTAGGCCTTGTGTAGATTATTTCTCTGAGAGAATGAATGCGTTTTTATCTTTAACTGCATTAGGCCTGACAGTTTCATACTTATAATGAAAGGAATTCTGCTTTCTTAGTTGTGTTTGACTACAATGTATGCCCACTGCTTTCTTTCCCAAAGTTGTGCTATTCCTTTAATTGGGCCACGTCTAGTAGGTTTCATTCTGAAAACATATGCATTTATATCAGTAACGCCATTCAGCCTGAAACTCTAATATTTATAATGAAAAGATTTCTGCTTTCTGAGGTGTGTGTGACTACAAACTATACCCACTGTTTTCTTTCCAAAAGTTGTGCTATCCTTTAAATTAGACCTTGTCTGGCAGATTTCTCTTAGAGAATGAATGTGTTTCTATCTCTAACTGCATTCGGCCTGAAAGTTTCACACTTATAATGAAAAGACTTCTGCTTTCTTACGGGTATTTGACTACAAATTATACCCACTGCTTTCTTTCCCAAAGTTGTGCTGTTGCTCAAATTGGGCTACGTCTAAGCACCTTCTCTGTCAGATGTATGCGTTTATATCTGTAATGCCATTCAGCCTAAAAGTCTCATACTCATAATGAAAAGAACTCTGATTTCTTAGTTGTGTTTGACTACAAACTCTACTCACTGCTTTCTTTTCCAACGTTGTGCTATTCCTTAAATTGGGCGACGTCTAGCAGCTTTCTCTGTGAGAATTTATGCATTTATATATGTAATGCCACTCAGCCTAACATTCTCACACTTATAATGAAAAGACTTCTGTTTTCTTCGGTGTGTGTGATACAAACTATAACCACTGCTCTCTTTCCCAAACTTTTGCTATTCCTTAAATTGGGCCATGTCTAGCAGCTTTCTCTGTGAGAATGCATGCGTTTACATGTATAACGCCATTCAGCCTACAAGTCTCATACTTATAATGAAAAGACTTCTGCTTTCTTATGTGTGTGTGACTACAAACAGTACCCATGGATTTCTTTCCGAAAGGATTCCTATCCTGTAAATTGGGCCTTGTCTAGATTATTTTTCTGAGAGAATGAATGCGTTATCTGTGACTACATTCGGCCTGAAAGTTCCATAATTATGATGAAAAGACTTCTGCTTTCTTAAGGGTGTTTGAGTACAAACTATACCAACTTCTTTCTTTACCAAAGTTGTGCTAATCCTTGAATTGGGCCACGTATAGTAGCTTTCTCTGTGTGAATGTATGTGTTTATATTGTAACGCCATTCAGCCTAAACATCTGACACTTATAATGGAAAGACTTCTGCTTTCTTCTGGGCATTCGACTACAAAGTATACACACTGATTTCTTTCCCAAAGTTGTGTTATTCTTTAAATTGGGCCACGTCTGGTAGCTTTCTCTGTCAGAATGCATGCGTTTATATCTGTTACACCATTCAGCCTTAAATTGTCATAATGCAAAGAAGTCTGGTTTCTTAGGTGTGTCTGACTACAAACTCTACCCACAGCTATCTTTCCAAAAGTTGTGCTCTCCTGTAAATTGGGCCTTGTGTAGCAGATTTCTTTGATTAAATGAATGCATTAGTATCTGTAACTGCATTCTGCCTAAAGGTTTCATACTTATAATGAAAAGAATTTTGCTTTCTCAGTTGTGTTTGAATACAATCTATGCCCACTGCTTTCTTTCCCAAAGTTGTTGTATTCCTTTAATTGGGCCACGTCTAGTAGCTTTCTCTGTGTGAATGTATGCGTTTATATCTGTAACACCATTCAGCCTAAATTCTCATGCTTATAATGAAAAGACTTCTGCTTTCTCAGGTGTGTGTGATACAAACTATAGCCAATGTTCTCTTTCCCGAAGTTGTGCTATTCCTTCAATTGGGCCACATGTAGTACCTTTCTCTGTGAGAATGCATGCGTTTATATGTGTAACGCCATTCAGCCTTAAATTGTCATATTATAATGCAAAGAATTCTGCTTTCTTAGGTGTATGTGACTACAAACTATGCCCACTGCTTTCTTTCCTAAAGTTGTGCTATTCTTTAAACTGGGCCACGTCTAGGGTCTCTTTCTGTGAGAATGTAAGTGTTTTTATCTGTAAGGTCATTATTCTTAAAAGTCTCACAATGAAATGACTTTAGCTTTCTTAGGTGTGTGTGAGTACAACCTGTACCCACTGATTTTTTTTCAAAAGTTGTGCTATCCTGTAAAATGGGCCTGGTCTAGCTTATTTCTCTGAAAGAATGAATGCGTTCGTATTTGAAACTGCATTTGGTGTGAAATTTCCATACTTATAATTAAAAGATTTCTGCTTTCTTACAGGTGTTTGACTACAAACTATACCCACTGCTTTCTTTCCCAAAGTTGTGCTATTCCTTAAATTGGGCCACGTCTAGTCTCTTTCTCTCTGAGAACATATGCATTTATACCTGTAAGGCAATTCAGCCTAAAAGTCTCATACTTATAATGAAAAGAATTCTGATTTCTTAGTTGTGTTTGACTACAAACTATACCCACTGCTTTCTTTCCCAAGTTGTGTTTTTCTTTAAATTGGGCCATGTATAGTAGCTTTCCCTGTGACAATGCATGCGTTTATATCTGTTACCTCATTCAACCTTAAATTGTCATACTTATAATGCAAAGAGTTCTGGTTTCTTAGGTGTGTGTGACTACAAACTACACCCACTGCCTTCTTTCCCAAAGTTGTGCTATTCCCTAAGTTGGGCCACGTCTAGTAGCTTTCTATCAGAGAACATATGCGTTTATATCTGTAACACCATTCAGCCTAAATTCTCATACATATAATGAAAAACTTCTGCTTTCTTATGCGTGTGTGATACAAACTGTAACCACCGCTTTCTTGCCCAAAATTGTTCTATTCCTTAAATTTGGTCACGTCTTGGAGGTTTCTCTATGAGAATGTGTGCTTTTATATCTGTGACGTCATTCAGTGTAAGAGTTTCATACTTATAGTGAAAAGAATTCTGCTTTCTTAGGTGTGTGTGACGAGAAAGCATACCCACTGCTTTCTTTCCCAAAGTTGTGCTATTCCTTAAATTCGGCCACGTCTAGTAGCTTTCTCTCTGAGAACACATGCGTTTATGTCTGTGACGCCATTCAGTCTAAAAGTCTCATACTTATAATGGAGAGATTTCTGCCTTCTAGGGTGTGTGTGACTACAAACTGTACACACTGCTTTCTTTCGCAAAGTGTGCTATTCCTTAAATGGCTCCACGTCTAGTAGGTTTCTCTGTGAGAATTTATGCGTTTATATCTGTAGAGCCTTTCAGCCTTAAATTGTCATACTTATAATGCAAAGAATTCTGCTTTCTCAGGTGTGTGTGACTACACACTGTACCCACTGATTTCTTTCTGAAGGGTGTGCTATCCTGTACATTGGGCCTTGTCTAGATTATTTCTCTGAGAGGACGTATGTGTTTGCACCTGTAACTGCATTTGGCCTGAAAGTTTCATAATCATAATCAAAAGACTTCTGCTTTCTTCAGGGTGTTTGACTACAAACCATACCCAGCATTTGCTTTCCCAAAGTTGTGCTATTCCGTAAATTGGGCCACGTCTAGCAGTTTCCTCTGTGAGAATGTATTCTTTTATATCTGTAAAGCCATTGAGCCTAAGAGTCTCATACTTACAATGAAAACAGTTCTGCTTTCTTAGGGGTGTGTGACTACAAACTGTACCCACTGTTTTCCTCCGAAAGTTGTCCTTTTCCTTAAATTGGGGCACGTCTTGGAGCTTTCTCTGTGAGAATGTATGCGTTTATATCTGTAAGGCCATTCAGCCAAAAAGTCTCATAGTTATAATGAAAACGATTCTGCTTTCCTAGGTTTGTGTGACTGCAAATTATACTCACTGCCTTGTTTCCCAAAGTTGCTCTATTCCTTAAGTTGAGCAAAGCTAGTAGCTTTCTCTGTGAGAATGTATGCATTTATATCTGTGACGCCATTCAGTCTAAAAGTCTCATACTTGTCATGAAAAGAATTCTGCTTTCTTAGGTGTGTGTGACGAGAAAGTGTACCCACTGCTTTCTTTCCCAAAGTTGTGCTCTTCTTTAAATTCGGCCACGTCTTGGAGCTTTCGCTCTGAGAACATATGCGTTTATATCCGTAACTCCACTTAGCCTAAAAGTCTCATACTAGTAATGAAAAGATTTCTGCTTTCTTGGGTGTGTGTGATTACACACTCTCCCTACTGATTTCTTTCCGAAAGTTGTGCTATCCTGTGAATTGGGCCTTGTCTAGATTATTTCTGTGAGAGAATCAATGCGTTTGTATCTGTAACTGCATTCGGCCTGACAGTTTCATACTTACAATGAAAAGACTTCTGGTTTCTTAGGGGTGTTTGACTACAAACTATACCCACTGCTTTCTCTCCCAAAGGTGTGCTATTCCTTGAATTGGGCCTAGGCTAGTAGCTTTCTCTGTGAAAATGTATGCGTTTATATCTGTAACACCATTCCACCTAAATTCTCCTATGTATAATGAAAACACTGCTGCTTTCTTATTCCTCTGTTATACAAGCAATACCCACTGCTTTCTTTCCCAAAGTTGTGCTATTCCTTAAATTCGGTGACGTGTAGTAGCTTTCCCTATGAGAATGCATGCGTTTATATCTGTAGGGCCATTCAGCCTAAAAGTCTCATAATTATAATGAAAAGAATTGTGCTGTCTTAGTTGTGTTTGACTGCAAAGTATACCCGCTGCTTTCTTTCCCAAAGGTGTGCAATTTCTTCCATTGGGCCACGTCTAGTAGCTTTCACTGTGAGAATGTGTTCGTTTATATATGTAACACCTTTCAGCCGAAATTCTCATAATGGTAATGGAAAGACTTCTGATTTCTTAGGTGTGTGTGACTACAAACTATGTCCACTGCTTTCCTTCCCAAAGTTGTGCTCTTCCTTAAGTTGGGCCACGTCTAGTAGATTTCTCTCTGAGAACACATGCGTTTATGTCTGTGATGCCATTCAGTCTAAAAGGCTCATACGTATAATGGAAAGATTTCTGCCTTCTTGGGTGTGTGTGACTACAAGCTGTACACACTGCTTTCTTTCGCAAAGTTGTGCTATTCCTTAAATTGCTCCACGTCTAGTAGGTTTCTCTGTGAGAATGTATGCTTTTATATCTGTAGAGCCTTTCATCCTTAAAGTGTCATACTTATAATGCAAAGAATTCTGCTTTCTCAGGTGTGTGTGACTACACACTGTACCCACTGATTTCTTTCCGAAGGTTGTGCTCTCCTGGAAATTGGACCTTGTCTAGATTATTTCTCTGAGAGGACGTATGTGTTTGCACCTGTAACTGCATTTGGCCTGAAAGTTTCATAATCATAATCAAAAGACTTCTGCTTTCTTCAGGGTGTTTGACTACAAACCATACCCAGCGTTTGCTTTACCAAACTTTTGCTATTCCGTAAATTGGGCCACGTCTAGCAGTTTTCTCTGTGAGAATGTATGCATTTATATCTGTAAAGCCATTGAGCCTAAGAGTCTCATACTTACAATGAAAACAGTTCTGCTTTCTTAGGTGTGTGTGACTACAAACTGTACCCACTGCTTTCCTCCGAAAGTTGTCCTTTTCCTTAAATTGGGCCACGTCTTGGAGCTTTCTCTGTGAGAATGTATGCGTTTGTATCTGTAATGCCATTTAGCATAAAAGTCTCATACTAATAATGAAAAGATTTCTGCTTTCTTGGGTGTGTGTGACTACTAACTCTTCCCACTGATTTCTTTCCAAAAGTTGTGCTATCCTGTGAATTGGGCCTTGTCTAGTCTATTTCTGTGAGAGAATCAATGCATTTGTATCTGTAACTGCATTCGGCCTGAAAGTTTCATACTTACAATGAAAAGACTTCTAGTTTCTTAGGGGTGTTTGAGTACAAACTGTACCCACTGCTTTCTGTCCCAAAGGTGTGCTATTCCTTAAATTGGGCCACGTCTAGTAGCTTTCTCTCTGAGAATGTATGCGTTTACATCCGTAATGCCATCAAGCCTAAATTCTCCTACTTATAATGAAAAGACTTCTCCTATATTAGGCGTGTGAGATACAAACACTGAACACTGCTTTCGTTTCCAAAGTTGTGCCATTCCTAAAACCGGGCCATGTGTGGTAGCTCTCTGTGTTAGAATGTGTGCGTTTATATCTGTAAGGCCTTTCAGCCTGAAAGTCTCATACTTATAACGAAAAGAATTCTGCTCTGTTAGTTGTGTTTGACTGTAAATTACACCCACTGCTTCCTTTCCCAAGGTGTGCTATTCGTGACATTGGGCCTAGTCTAATAGCTTTCTCTGTGAAAATGTATGCGTTTATATCTGTAACACCATTCAACCTAAATTCTCCTATGTATAATGAAAACACTGCTGCTTTCTTATTCCTCTGTGATACAAGCTATACCCACTGCTTTCTTTCCCAAAGTTGTGCTATTCCTTAAATTCGGTGACGTGTAGTAGCTTTCCCTGTGAGAATGCATGCATTTATATCTGTAGGGCCATTCAGCCTAAAAGTCTCATAATTATAATGAAAAGAATTTTGCTGTCTTACTTGTGTTTGACTGCAAACTATACCCACTGCTTTCTTTCCCAAAGGTGTGCTATTTCTTCCATTGGGTCACGTATAGTAGCTTTCACTGTGAGAATGTATTCGTTTATATATGTAACACCTTTCAGCCGAAATTCTCATGCTTATAATGAAAGGACTTCTGTTTTCCTCGGCATGTGTGATAGAAACTATAAGCACAGCTTTGTTTCCCAAAGTTGTGCTATTCCTTAAATTGGGTGACGTCTAGTAGCTTTCTCTATGAGAATGTATGTGTTTATATCTGTAAGGCCATTCAGCCTAAAAGTCTCATAATTATAATGAAAAGAATTCTGCTTTGTTAGTTGTGTTTGACTACAAACTGTATCCAATGTTTTCTTTCCAAAAGTTGTGCTATCCTGTAAATTGGTCCTTGTCTAGCTTATTTCTCTGAAAGAATGAATGCATTTGTATCTGTAACTGCATTTGGCCTGAAAGTTTCATATCTATAATGGAAAGACTTCTGCTTTCTTATGTGTGTTTGACTACAAAGTTTACCCACTGCTTTCTTTCCCAATGTTGTGCTATTCCTTAAATTGGGAGACGGCTAGTAGCTTTCTCTGTGACAATGTATGCATTTGTATTTGTAAGGCCATTCAGCCTAAAAGTGTCTTACTTATAATTAAAAGAATTCTGCATATTTAGTTGTGTTTGATTACAAGCTGTACCCACTGCTTTCTTTCCCAAAGTTGTGCTATTCCTTAAATTGAGCAACTCCTATTAGCGCTCTCTCTGAGAATGTATGCGGTTATATCTGTAAGGCCATTCACCCTAAAGGTCTCATACTTATAATCGTGAACTAAAATAAAATTTTATGGCTAACCCCTTCCCAATGGCTGACTAAGTGGACCCCCTGGTGTCCAAAGAAATATTGTAAAGCTAAATTGCCTCTGCCAAGAGGAAGGAGTTCAGACATGCCTTATCATTTCCGCCCCCCCACCTTCTTGGCGACATCCTTTGTAACCCATTGAGAGGCCTAAGTGTATGCAAGACAAATCTGCAGGTCCTCAATTTACACAACATATCTATGTCCAGTGACTTATCTCAGATAAAGAGCTCCTTATGCTAAAACATTCCAAGCCTTTAGACAAAACTTCATGTTGCTAACCAATTACAGGCCAAAGAATCTTTTAACCCTCCTATAACCTGTAAGCCCCCGCTTTGAGATGGCCCACCTTTTTGGGCCAAGCCAATGTATTCCTCCCACACATTTATTTATGACTTCACCTGTAACCCCTGTCTCCCTGAAATGTACAAATCCAAACTGTAACCCAACCCCTGTGAGTCCACTTGTGCAAGGCCTCTTGGGCATGGCTCCAGGTCATGGTCCTCAAAGTTGGCTCAGAGTAAATCTCTTCAAAATTACTTTACAGACTTTGGTCTTTTTTTTCCCGTTAACAAGATTGGCGCCCAGACGTGGGGCTCAGAGAAGACTCAGCACTACCAAAGGAGCAGCCCGAACTCAGTGCCAGGTACCGGCATGGCCCATTTGGGCCCTCCGACTCTGAGCTTCTCCTTGGGTGGAACTGGTAAGTCCTCCTGAGCTCCGTACCTCCCGTTTTTGGTTCATGGTCTTGGTTTACTCTGAGCTAGTTCTTTTCCTAGGAATTGTTGTTTGGGATCCTAACTTAGATTTGGAGGTGCATTCTAAAGGGTCTTCTCCATTGTCTTTTTGTCCTAAAATTAATCTCACTTGTCTTTCCTGGGCATTTTTGAAAGAGGAAACTGAACTCTCTTGTTTGTAGATAAATGAGAGCCTGAGTTCCTCAGCTCTGAAGAGAAGGGGCATCTTACTCCTCCTAGCCTCGGCAGCCCTGGGTGACTGGGATACTGATTGGGAGTTGCCTTGGGGGATTCCCCGAGGCATGAGTGGCCCTATAGGGAAACCCCCCAAGAGAAAGGGAAGGCTCATCCAGGAAACCCATATAGAAGCTGATCACTCAGCGTTTTGAGCCCTCTTGGAGGTACTAGACCCCCGAGAGAGAAACTGAGACACGTAAGAGGGTGGGACCGACTCAGTGGTGAAACACTGAGGAGCCCCTTCCACAACCAGCACACTCCGATCCATGACACCAAACCCTACATTACAGTTCGGTTACTTCTTTTAAAGAAAAATGGGAAATCCTTTAAAAATGAGGAAAGACAAGGAGAATGACCCTCGCTGGGCACCCCAGTTGGTTTGTGGTACCTCTACTTGCAAGTATTTGTGTAAATGAAGACGTTCAAAGGCATGCCAAATTTTCTTTCTAGAGCTCCAGCTGGTTATAGCTGATTCTTGTGCACAAGTTTTTACAAAAGGGCAAATTACAGCAAGGAAAATTCAGAGCTCAAATGGTCGACCTACCACTATAGAGTTAAACTGTCTTGAGCTATTTCTCTTTTTTTCCGGCTACTCTGAAACCTGCTAACTTTTTCTATTGATGTTAAGATAACTCATTGTTTATGGTATTTACAATTGAAAGGCTACCTGGAAATCCTGCAGCCGGTTCTAGCTAAAGTGCAAACACTGAAAACCCCAATTTTGAACTGAAGTAAAAAAAAAAAAGGGTAAAGGTTTTTTAAAAAAAGGAAAAATCAAACTGCCATGGAAACTGCTTTACCCAAAACCTGATACACAGACCTAATTAGGTTACCTATCAGGGCAACTAAAGTTTGCCATGTGAACAAGTTCCAGTTTCATCAGAGGAAATTTGGATCCAGCTGTCTTTTACACATTGGTAAGTTTGTGTTACCATCCCAGGGCTGGAGTTCCCGGGTAAAATCTATCACAACTTATGTGCGTGAATGTGTGTGAGAGTGTATATGTTTAGGTATGTTTTGTGTCTGTCCACGTATTACCTGTTTGAGCTTACACGGTTCTGGACTGTCTTAAAATTAAGGGAGCGCTCATAAATTAAACCCAAATGGTTCACGTGAATTTCCCAATCTTTGGTAAATAAGCTGGGTTATTATTTTAAAAAATAGAAAGACATTATTACTAAAGTAATAGTAAAAATGTTTTCAAATTTTCAGCATACATTTGTTTTTGCCTGGGTTTTACTGGACATTTTTATGTTCTTGAGTTGTCAAGATTTGACATAAAGGTTATAAAAATATAAAGTCAGCCAAAGGCAAAATAATGTGTGGTTTTTAATAAGTAAAGTAAATTTAATATTTGGTCTAATGATAATCACTAAATCTGAGTTACCAAAAAAATACCTATGTGTTTAACTTTGAGGTAAAAATGCAAATGTGCCTAAGTGTCAGCAAATTAGAATAAATAAAACACCAAATAGAGCACACACACACACAAAAAACTTATGGTCAAAAGTTTATGAAAATATTTTGGTTTTGGTCTTTTAACCCTAACTACAGATATAGTTTACTTCCACTGATTCAGTGTCTGTAGAGAGGTATACAAAATGTGTTTCTAACTCACTATCATCTAATGTTAACAGTACTGTCGGGGATTCAAAGTTGTCCTAGAAGTTGTAGTTAGAAGACCTTAAATTGGAAGCTTTAGTTTTCCCTTGGTCTTGTTCATTTTTGTCCTACTCTTTACAAGCTAGCCAGTTATGTGTACATTATGTTGCTGTAACAAAGTTTTTGCCTAGGAAAAATTTCTAAATTATTAATTTTTGTATAGTAATTTATTTCAAGATAAAAAGGAAATGATGGTTTAAAATCCAAGAGAATCTCAAAACAGTCTTACTCTTTGAATATTGCATATACTCAAGTTTAAAACCCCCCCCAAAAATTGTTTTGAGACTATTTAGATTGTTTTTAAAACAGCTTAACCTTAATCCTCATGTAAAAAGCATGTTACCACTTTGTGTCATTGTTTGAGGTGCTAAGGATTGGCGCGGAAGGTTTTTTCTCTCAGTCTACAGTCAGGTGATCTCATGTTGATGGGATTCAGAGAACTAACTTAAAATGAAGGCTTCAGAAACAAAAATTTTCTGACTTTGCCTTGTCTGCCTGCCTCTTGTACCAATTCTTCCCTGAAGCTAGCCATAAAAACCAGAATCCCTCTTCCCAAGGCAGGTTGTAAAGGCCACAACTCCTTTTTTCTGAAAGCTAGCCATAAAACCTAAAATTATTCCATGTAAAATGGCCGTAAAGTAATTATCTGATCTACTTTGTTTTTACTTTGTTTTACTGTAAAATCCTATTCCAGAAAGGGCCTTGCCCTGCACCCGGAAGAAAGGAATGCACACTCAGAGAGACCAAAAAGAATCTAAATATAAAAACGATGTTGGATTCTACCATTCAGCCTATTGAAATTAGCTTACACCCTTTTTGTCCAATCATATTTCTACATGGCTGTCCATACTTTAAACAATAAAATTGGACAATTTCTTCTCCATCTTTAAGTGTTCATTCTGAAGGCATCCATGTATAAGTTTTAATTCTTTCTCCTATTAATCCTATTAATCTTCATGTCAGCGAATTTTCAGTAAGTCTTTATGGGAACAGTGGCCTTTGCTCTCAAACTTTGGGGGCCAGGGAAGCTTTGACCCCTATGATGTCAACAGATTTTGTTTTAGAATGTGATGTTTTGGGAGGATCTAGTTAATAAATACCTTTAAACAGTATATTCCAAAATGTCTACTATGTTTATAAAATATAGAAGTGATATTATATTTGTTTAAAACAAGCAGTCTTATTGAAATATTTATTTTTCTTGGTAAGATTTATGAATTTCAAAAAAACTAAAACTGTATTTTTATCTCTGTTCTGTGTTATATATCTAATTTACAAGGTATAAAAATGGCTAACAGAAAAGTAACTTAAACTGATAGCTAGAATCTAAGTGAACTGCTAAGATAAATAAAATAGGTAAATATAAATAAAATAAGTACAAATGAAATTTTCATATAATGTAAAATCTTAAAGTCATTATGTTAAGTTAAAAGATAATCAAAATGTCTGGGTCATTTATAAAGTGAAATACTAAAACATTAGTTCTTAAACATAAGTTTAAGCCCATACCTTAATATCTTATTTTTATATTTAGTAATGCTAATAAAATTAGTGACTAAGAGTTCAGAGTTACTGTAACTTTCTAGGTTTTTCTAAGAGTTGACCTGATGTTTAGTATATGTAATTAAAACGTCTAGATAAAAGGAAAACAATTCTATACAAAAAGTTTTAATAAAATGTTATAAGATATAAGTATTAGTTTCGTTAAAAGACAATTTATCTAATTTATTGGTTTTTAAAACTACTTCGACATTCAATATGTAAATGATTAAAAATCAAGTGGATATAAAAATTGAAGGTTACGAAAGATCTGTAAAAGTCTTAACTCACAGTCAAATTAGTTAAAATTAAATGGATTTGTTTATAAGAATTTATTAAAATTAACTTTATCATTAATACACTAATACAATGAAATTTGGTTTACTCTTTTGAACTAGATTGTCATATGATATTAATAGAAATAACCACTGGTTTTTATTCACCTTTTAATAAACGGCAAAAAGGAAGGGAAAGAAAGACACAGATTCAACCTCCTTATTAACTTGTACTTCAGTCTGTCTATTAGGTCTTGTTTAAGAAACTGAGTCTCCTCTCTGAAAGAATAGGATTTTTGGGTTTAAAAAATATTTAAATTATCAGTTTGGCTACAATTTTATAATAACCTGCAATCTTACTTCATCATGACAAGTGTCTTATAATAAGCAATTCATGACTTCCTGCTTTTTAAGCTTTCACTAAAATTTAAAGTTACTAAAAATAGGAATTGTACTCAATGCATGTAATTGTGTATATAAGGTGTACGAAAGAATAAGACGTTTTATTAGAATTATAAAAGAAACACAATGTGTTCTTATTAAAATATAGGTAACTTTGCCTAATTCAGAGGTGATTTAAAGGTTGAATCAAAATAAATTTAAAAAGAAAATAAAAACAAAATTCCACTTTTGAGTAAGAGAAAGATGTAAAAAAGCAATGAATATAGAAATATATTTTTTGGTAAGAATGGTTAAACAGAAAGAATAATGTAAAAAAAGGATCTTGTATGGGATTTTTTTTTTGTCCTAAAATGACTGGTTATTTAGGAAAAGGAAATGTTAGGACAAAATAAAAAGTTTTTAGACATGTTTTATAGATAGTACGTGCAGGTTGGGATAAAGTTTATAAAAGTAAATTTAAGGAATTTTGTATGTGGTTCAGTTAGCTGTAATTTAAAAAAATGTTTTTGGGTAAAACAAAAATCTCCGTTAATATTAATTTACTCTTAATAAAATGATATAATGTACTCATTTTAATTCTAAAACGTTTCCTTTTTAATTTAAAAAAAATCACACTGCAAAAGGGTTTTCTTTAATTTTGATAACTGACTTAAATCATATAATCCCTGTGCTCTTCGTTAGGTTTTGACTAGCTAGAATAACTAACTTTAAAGGGGTTAAAATTTATACCCAAGGAACTTTATCACCTTTAGAATCTTTTGATAACTGTCTCTCTTAATTAATGACCCTTATTTTATAGTGATTTATGATTGTATATGAACAAACGTTTTAGCCTTTAATATTTGACAACCTTTCCAAAACTTAAATTCTCAATCCAGCCTTTTAACCTTAAACTAGCTTTTTATATATTAGGGCCACTAAAAGTCTAAAACAGACTTTAAATTTATTAACTATGTCAAAACCATACAGGGAACATTGTCAAATACAAAATGACGTTTAACTTTCTTTGGACTATACTTATGTAAGTATATTATCAATGTATGTTCCAGTATTATAAAACATTGATATGTCTTGGTGTAGGTTATCAAGTAATAATTATGGTTATTACGTAAATTCCTATATGCCACCAAAATAGCCAATTTGGTTTATCAATTGTCTCTAACCATGGCTAGTCCAAGTTCTATCATCTTAAAAAAAATTATTATTTTAGTTTAATTCATCTCAGAAAGTGGTTCTTTCTGGCTAAGTCCAAAGTTGGCTTCTTCAAGTAAAGTCATAAAAAGGACTGACAAATCCACTTAAATACTGGTTTCTAATATCTTTAAAGATCATATACCATTGAACTAAAACAAAACAAACTTCCACGACTTTAATTATAATTTAAAAACTGATGCGACCATGGATATAGCTAACTCAGCCTCATAAGACCTAACTAAATTTTCATAAAAAACTCTTTATTTAAACATTACTAATTTTGTTTTGTTTTCCAGAGTCCCAACAAATTTTAAGTAAACAGCAAGTTTACCTAATCTCTGGGACCTAGAACCTTAAAATCTGCCAAAGCCCTGTTCAAATATCCTTCCTCTAGGCCCAGGGACTATCGTGGAAGAGGGGGCATGTGAGATTGTAAGGGCTGATTCTAAGGGATAGAATTAGTTTAAACTCTCCAAATCAAGGAGGGGTACACAAAAGCCTAAAGGAATACTAACTAAAATACTTTGTCTTTTCAGACCACATGCTGCAAAGATCCATCCCAATTATAAATTTTTTTCCTATTTCCTATAGACTTAGAACTTCCTAAGTATAGTTTTTCTCAGTTATGGATTTATACAAAAAGAGATATAATAAATAATTTATCAGCCACGTTAGTATAAATTACTAAAGAGACTAAAATATCATGACACAATGGAAGTCTCTAAGTTCCCTTAACTTAAATATTAATAATGCATATATTTAGTACAAGACTACCACTAAGCCCAAGAATATAGTAGCTCAACACTTATAGATAAATTAATTTTACACCCTTGGCTTTGACATTTTGGATTTTATTCTTATATCATTTAAAAAATTTTAAAGTGCTAATGACTGCCTGTCTACCTCCGGTCCTGTTTGGCTTAAAATGTTTAGTTGGCTGTAAGCCCCTTTTTGGCCCTTCAGTTCTCTTGACCACAAGGGTCCCACCGAGGTACTGGACGGACCCAGGGCAGGTAACCACACCACCCTGGCAACGGATGGGACAAAATAAGAGTTTGGCCATAGATGCTTCCTCTGACAGATCTTGGCCAAAATGGGGGAATTGTGAACTGAAATAAAATTTTAAGGCTCACCCCTGCCCCCACAGGATGACTAAATGGACCCCCTCATGGCCAAAAAAATCCTAAAACTAAATAACATCTACAAAAAGAAAAAAGTCAAACATACCTTATCATTCCCCCCACCCTTCTTAGTGACATACTTTATAACCCATTAACAAGCGTAAAAGTATACAAAACAAACCTACAGGTCCTCAATTTACAAAAGAAATCTATGTCCAATAACTTATTTCTGATAAAGAGCTCCTTATATTAAAACATTCCAAGTCTTAAAACAAACCTTCATGTTTTTAACCAATTATAGGCCAAAAAATCTTTTAACCCACCTAAAACCTGTAAGCCCCCACTTCGATATGGCCCACCTTTTTGAGCCAAACCAATATATGCATCCCATGCATTAATTTACAACTTCACCTGTAACCCCTGTCTCCCCAAAATATATAAAACCAAACCGTAACTCAACCTCTGTGAGTCCACTTACTCAAGACCTCTCAGGCGTGACTCCGGGTCATAATCCTCAAATTTAGCTAAAAATAATTCCCTTTAAAATTACTTTACAAAATTTGGTTTTTTTTCCCGTTAACATAATGAAAAGTATTCTGCTTCCTTAGTTGTGCTTGACTACAAACTATACCCACTGCTTTCTTTCCCAAAGTTGTGTTATTCCTTAAATTGGGCCAAGTCTAGCAGCTTTCTCTGTGAGAATGTATGCGTTTATATCTGTAACGCCATTCAGCCTAAAAGTCTCATACTTGCAATGAAAAGACTGCTGCTTTCTTAGGTGTGTGCGACTATGAACTACACCCACTGCTTTCTTCCAAAAAGTTGTGCTATTCCTTAAATTGGGGCACGTCTAGTAACTTTCCCTGTGAGAATGCGTGCGTTTATATCTGTAAGGCCATTCAGCCTAAAACTATCATACTTATAAAGAAAAGACTTCTGCCTTCTTAGTTGTGTTTGACTACAAACTATACCCAGTGCTATCTTTACAAAAGTTCAGCTATCCTGTAAATTGGGCCATGTCTAGCAGATTTCTCTGAGACAATGAATGCATTTGTATCTATAACTGTGTTTGGCCTGAAAGTTTCTCAATTATAATGAAAAGACTTCTGCTTTCTTACGGGTGTTTGACTACAAACTGTACCCACTGATTTCTTTCCCAAAGTTGTGCTATTCCTTATTAGGCCACGTCCAGTAGCTTTCTCTCTGACAACATATGCGTTTATATCTCTAACGCCATTCAGCCTAAAGGTCTCATACTTATAATGAAAAGACTTCTGCCTTCTTAGATGTGTTTGACTACAAACTATACTCCCTGCTTTCTTTCTGAAAGTTGTGCTATTCCTTAAATTGGGTCACGTCTAGTAGCTTTCTCTGTAAGAATGTATGCATTTATACCTGCAGTGCCATTCAGCCTAAAATTATAATACCTGTAATGAAAAGATTTCTGCTTTCTTAGGTGTGTGTGACTACAAACTATACCCACTGCTTTCTTTCTGAAAGTTGTGCTATCCTGTAAATTGGGACTGGTCCAGCAGATTTCTCTGAGAGAATGAATGCATTTCTGTCTGTAACTGCATTCAGCCTGAAAGTTTCATACTTATAATGAAAAGACTTCTGCTCTCTAAAGGGGGTGTGACTACAAACTATACCCACTGCTTTCTTTCCCAAAGGTGTTCTATTCCTTAAATTGGGCCACATCTAGTAGCTTCTTCTATAAGAATGTATGCGTTCATAACTGTAAGGCAATTCAGCCTAAAAGTCTCATACTATAACTGAAAAGAATTCGGCTTTCTTAGTTGTGTTTGACTACAAACTATACAGACTGCTTTCTTTAACAAAGGTGTGCTATTGCTAACATTGGGCCATGTATGGTTGCTTTCTCAGAGAGAATGAATGTGTTTATGTCTGTAATGCCATTCATACTAAATTCTCATGCTTATAATGAGAAGACTTCTGCTCTCTTAGGCATGTGAGATAGAAATTATAACCACTTCTTTCTTTCCAAAACTTGTGATATGCCTCAAATGGACCACGTCTAGTACCTTTCTCTGTGAGAATTTATGCGTTTGTATCTGTAAGGCAATTCAGCCTAAAAGTCTCATACTCATAATGAAAAGAATTCTGCTTTCTTAGTTGTGTTTGACTGCAAACTATACCCACTTCTTTCTTTCCCAAAGGTGTGCTATTCCTTGAATTGGGCCTTGTCTAGGAGCTTTCTCTGTGAGAATGTATGCGTTTGTATCTGTAACACCTTTCAGCCTACAAGTCTCATACTTATAATGAAAAGACTTCTGCTTTCTTAGGCGCGTGTGATACAAACTAGAAGCACTGCTTTCTTTCCTAAAGTTGTGCTATACCTTATATAGGGCAAAGTCTAGTAGCTTTCTCTTTCAGAACATATACGTTTATATCTGCAAGGCCATTCAGCCTAAAAGTCTCATACTCATAATGAAATATTTCTGCTTTCTTTGGTGTGTGGGACTACAAACTATCCCACTGGTTTCTTTCCCAAAGTGGTTCTATACCCTAAATTCAGACACGTCTAGTTGCTTTCTCTCTGATAATGTATGCATTTATATATGTAACACATTCAGCCTAAAAGTCTCATACATATAATGAAAAGACTTCTGCTTTCTTAGGCATGTGTGATACAAAGTATAAGCACTGCTTTCTTTCCCAAAGTTGTGCTATTCCTTATTGGGCTACATCTGGTACCTTTCTCTATGAGAATGTATGCATTTATACCTGTAAGGCCATTAAGACTAAAAGTCTCATAATTATAATGAAAAGAATTCTGCTTTCTTAGTTGTCTTTGACTACAAGCTATACCCACTGCTTTCTTTTCCAAAGGTGTGTAATTCCTTACATTTGCCCACGTATAGTAGCTTTCTCTGTGAGAATGCATGTGTTTATACATGTAACACCATTCAGCGTAAATTCTCATCCTTATAATGAAAATGCTTCTGCTTTCTTAGGTGTGTGTGACTACAAACTGTACCCACTGATTTCTTTCCGTAAGTTGTTCTATCCTGTTAATTGGAGATTGTCTAACTTATTTCTCAGAGAGAATGAAAGCGTTTGTATATGGAACTTCTTCGGGCTGCAACTTTCATACTTATAATGAAAAGACTTCTGCTTTCTTTCGGGTGTTTGACTACAAACTATACCCACTGCTTTCTTTCCCAAAACTGTGCAATTCCTTACATTGGGCCACGTATGGTAGCTTTCTCTGTGAGAATGTATGCGTTTATGTATGTAACACCATCCAGCCTAAATTCTCATACTTATAATGAAAAGACTTCTGCTTTGTTAGGTGTGTGTGATACAAACTATAACCACTGCTTTCTTTCCCAAAGCTATGCTATTCCTTAAATTGGCCCACATCTAGTAGCTTTCTGTGTGAGAATGTATGCCTTTATATCTAGAACGCCATTCAGCCTAAAAGTCTCATATTTTAACGAAAAGAGTTCCGCTTTATTAGGTATGTGTGACTACAAAATATACCCACCGCTTTCTTTCCCAAAGTTGTGCTATTCCTTAAATTAGGAATGTCCAGTAGCTTTCTCTCTGAGAACATATGCGTTTATATATGTAACGCCATTCAGCCTCAAATTCTCATAATTGTAATGAAAAGAATTCTGCTTTCTTAGGTGTGTTTGACTACAAACTATACCCACTGATTTCTTTCCTACAGTTGTGCTATTCCTTATATTCGGCTACGTCTAGTAGTTTTCTCTGTGAGAATGTGTTCGTTTGTATCTGTAACACCATTCAGCCTAAAAGTCTCATACTTATAATGAAAAAACTTCTGCTTTCTAGGTGTATGTGACTACAAACTGTACCCACTGATTTCTTTTCCAAAGTTGTGCTATCCTGTAAATTGGGCCTTGTCCAGCTTATTCCACAGAGAGAATGAATGTGTTTGTGTCTGTAACTGTGTTCGGCTGAAAGTTTCCTACTTATAATGAAAAAACTTCTGCTTTCTTATGGGTGTTTTACTACAAACTATAGCCACTGCTTTCTTTCCCAACGTGTGCTATTCCTTAAATTGGGCCACGACTAGTAGCTTTCTCTGTGAGAATGTGTGCGTTTATATCTGTAACGCCATTCAGCCTTAATTCTCATACTTATAACGAAAACACTTCTGCTTTCTTAGGCTTGTGTGAGACAAACAATAAGCTCTGCTTTCTTTCCCAAAGATGTGCAATTCCTTACATTGGGCCTCATGTAGTAGCTTTCTGCATGAGAATGTATGTGTTTATGTATATAACACCATTCAGCCTAAATTCTCATACTTATCATGAAAAGACTTCTGCTTTCTTAGATGCGTGTGACTACAAAGTGTACCCACGGATTTCTTTGTGAAAGTTGTGATATCCTGTTAATTGGGCTTTGTCCAGCTTATTTCTCTGAGAAAATGAATACATTTGTATCTGTAACTGCTTTCGGGCTGCAAGTTCATACTTATAATGAAAAGACTTCTGCTTTCTTTCGAGTATTTGACTACAAATTATACCCACGGCTTCCTTTCCCAAAGGTGTGCAATTCCTTACATTGGGCCACGTATGGTAGCTTTCTCTGTGAGAATGTATGCGTTTATATATGTAACACCATCCAGCCTAAATTCTCATACTTATAATGAAAAGACTTCTGCTTTCTTAGATGTGTGTGATACAAACTACAACCACTGCTTTGTTTCCCAAAGTTGTGCTATTCCTTAAATTTGCCAACGTCTAGTAGCTTTCCGTGTGAGAATGTGTGCGTTTATATCTCTAACGCCATTGAGCCTCAAAGTCTCATACATTTAATGAAAGAATCTGCTTTCTTAGGTGTGTGTGACTATGCACTATCCCCACTTCTTTCTTTCCCAAGGTTGTGCTATTCCTTAAATCGGGCCACGTCCAGTAGCTTTCTCTCTGAGAACATACGCATTTATATCTGTAACGCCTTTCAGCCTAAAAGTCTCATACTTATAATGAAATATTTCTGCTTTCTCAGGTGTGTGTGAATACACTCTGTACCCACTGATTTCTTTCCGTAAGTGCTATCCTGTTAATCGGGCATTGTCCAGCTTATTTCACTGAGAGAATGAATGCGCTTGTATATGTAACTTCATTTGGCCTGAAAGTTTCATATTAATAATGAAAAGACTTCTGCTTTCTTACGGGTGTTTGACTACAAACTATAAGCACTGCTTTCTTTCCCAAAGTTGTGCTATTCCTTAAATTGGGTGACATCTAGTAGCTTTCTCTATGATAATGTACGCATTTATATCTGTAAGGCCATTAAGCCTAAAAGTCTCATAATTATAATGAGAAGAATTCTGCTTTCTTACTTGTCTTTGACTACAAACTATACCCACTGCTTTCTTTCCCAAAGGTGTGCTATTCCTAACACTGGGCCACGTCTAGTAGCTTTCTCTCTGAGAACATACGCGTTTATACGTCTATTGCCATTCAGCCTGAAAGTCTCATACTTATAATGAAAAGACTTCTGCTCTCTTAGGCGTGTGTCATACAAACTATAAGCACTGCTTTCTTTCCCAAAGTTGTGCTATTCGTTAAATTGGGCAACATCTAGTAGCTGTCTCTATGAGAATGTACGTGTTTATATCTGTAAGGCCATTAAGCCTAAAAGTCTCATAATTATAATGAAATGAATTCTGCTTTCTTAATTGTCTTTGACTACAAACTATACCCACAGCTGTCTTTGAAAACGCTGTGCTATTCCTAACATAGGGCCACGTCTGGTACCTTTCTCTGTGAGAATCTATGCATTTATATCTGTAACCCCATTCAGGCTAACATCTCATAGTTATAAGGGAAAGAATTCTGCTTTCTTTGTTGTGTTTGACTGCAAACCATGCCACTGGTTTCTTTCCCAAAGGTGTGCTATTCCTTACATTGTGCCACGTCTGGTAGGTTTCTCTATGAGAATGTATGCGTTTATATCTGTAACGCCCTTCAGTCTAAATTCTCATTCTTACAATGAAAAGACTTCTGCTTTCTTATTTGTGTTGATACAAACTATACCCACTGCTTTCTTTCTCAAAGGTGTGCTATACCTTAAATTGGGCCACGTCTAGTAGCTTTCTCTCTGAGAATGTATGCGTTTATATCTGTAACGTCATTTAGCTTAAATTCTCATACTTATAATGAAAAGAGTTCTGTTTTCTTAGGCAAGTGTGATACAAACTATAAACACCGCTTTCTTTCCCAAACTTGTGCTATTCTTCAAATTGGGCGACATCTAGTAGCTTTCTTTATGAGAATGTACACATTTGTATCTGTAAGGCCATTAAGCCTAAATGTCTCATAATTATAACAAAAAGAATTCTGCTTTCTTAGTTTTCTTTTACTATGAACTATACCCTCTGCTTTCTTTGCCAAATGTGTGCAATTCCTTACATTGGGAGACGTACAGTAGCTTTCTCTCTGCGAATGCATGAGTTTATATATATATAACACCATTCAGCCTAAATTCTCATACTTAGAATCAAAAGAGTTCTACTTTCTTAGGTGTGTGTGATACAAACTATAACCACTGTTTCCTTTTCCAAAGTTGTGCTATTCCTTAAATTGTGCCACGTCTAGGAGCTTTCCCTGTGAGAATGTATGCATTTATATCTGTAGTGCGATTCAGCCTAAAGGTCTCATACTTATAATGAAAAGACTTCTGCTTTCTTAGGTGTGTGTGACTACACACTGCACCCAGTGATTCCTTATCGAAAGTTGGGCTATCGTCTTAACTGGGCCTTGTCCACCTCATTTCTCATAGAGAATGCATGCGTTTGTGTCTGTAACTGCATTCTGCCTGAATGTTTCATACCGATAATGAAAAGACTTCTGCTTTCTTACGTCTTTTTGACTACAAAGTATACCCACTGCTTTCTCTCCCAAACGTGTGCTATTCCTTACATTGGGCCACGTCTAGTAGGTTTCTCTGTGAGAATGTATGCGTTTATATCTGTAATGCCATGCAGCCTAAATTCTCCTACTTATGATGAAAAGGCTACTGCTTTCTTAGGCGTGTGTGATACAAACTATAACCACTGCATTCTTTCCAAAAGTTGTGCTATTCGTTAAATTGGGCAACATCTAGTAGCTTTCTCCATGAGAATGTACGAGTTTGTACCTGTAAGGCCATTAAGCCTAAAAGTCTCATAATTATAATGAAAATAATTCTGCTTTCTTAGTTGTCTTGACTACAAACTCTACCTTCTGCTTTCTTTCCCACAGGTGTGCTATTCCTTATATTGGGCCATGTCTAGTAGCTTTCTCTGTGAGAATGTGTGCATTTATATCTGCAAGGGCATTCAGCCAAAAAGCCTCATACTTATAATGAAAAGAATTCTGCTTTCTTAGTTGTGTTTGACTGCAACTATACCCATTGCTTTCTTTCCCAAAGGTGTGCTATTCCTTAAATTGGGCCACGTCTAGTAGCTTTCTCTGTGAGAATATATGCGTTTGTATCTGTAACACCATTCAGGCTATATTCTCATACTTATAATGAAAAGACTTCTGCCTTCTTAGGCATGTGTGATACGAACTATAGGCACTGTTTCTTTTCCAAAGTTTTGCTATTCCTTAATCTGGGTGACATCTAGTAGCTTTCTCTATGAGAATGTATGCATTTATATCTGTAAGGCCATTAATATTAAAGCCTCATAATTATAATGTAAAGAAGTGTGCTTTCTTAGTTGTCTTTGACTACAAACTATACCCACTGCTTTCTTTCCCAAAGGTGTGCAATTCTTTACATTGGGCCATGTATAGTAGCTTTCTCTCTGAGAAGGTATGCATTTATATATGTAACACCATTCAGCCTAAATTGTCATACTTATCATGAAATGACTTCTGCTTTCTTAGGTGTGTGTGATACAAATTATAACCACTGCTTTCTTTCCCAAATTTGTGTTGTTCCTTAAATTGGGCCACGTCTAGGAGCTTTCTCAGTGATAATGCATGCGTTTATATATGTAACGCCTTTCAGCCTAAAGGTCTCATACTTATAATGAAAAGACTTCTCCTTTCTTAGGTGTGTGTGATTACAAACTGTACCACTGATTTCTTTTGGAAAGTTGTGGTATCCTGTTAATTGGGGTTTGTGCAGCTTATTTCTCTGAGAGAATGAATGCGTTTGTATCTGTAAGTGCATTCGGCCTGAAAGTTTCATAGTTATAATGACTAGACTTCGGGTTTCTTATGGGTGTTTGACAACAAACTATATCCACTGCGTTCTTTCCCAAAGATGTCCTGTTCCTTAAATTGGGCCACGTATAGTAGCTTTCACTCTGAGAATATATGCCTTTATATCTCTAATGCCATTCAGCCTATAAGTCTCATACTTCTAATGAAAAGATTTCTGCTTTCTTAGGGGTGTGTGATACAAGCTATAAGCACTGCTTTCTTTCCGAAATGTGTGCTATTCCTTGAATTTGGCGACATCTAGTAGCTTTCTCTATGAGAATGTATGCATGTATATCTGTAAGGCCATTAAGCCTAAAAGTCTCATAATCATAATGCAAAGAATTCTGCATTCTTAGTTGTCTTTGACTACAAACTATACCCACTGCTGTCTTTC
This sequence comes from Indri indri, assembly GCA_004363605.1. NCBI lineage: Eukaryota > Metazoa > Chordata > Mammalia > Primates > Indriidae > Indri > Indri indri. The sequence goes on from RJWJ010008516.1 coordinate 50,086, forward strand.
CCAAAGGTGTGCAATTCCTTACATTGGGAGACGACTAGTAGCTTTCTCTGTGAGAATGTATGCGTTCATATCTGTAACGCCATTCAGCCTAAAACTCTCATACTTACAATGAAATATTTCTGCTTTCCCAGGTGTGTATGACTACAAACCATACCCACTGCTTTCTTTCCCAAAGGTGTCCTATTCCTTAAGTTGGGCCACGTCTAGTAGATTTCTCTGTGAGAATGTATGCGTTTATATCTGTAACTCCATTCAGCCTAAATTCTCCTACTTATGATGAAAAGATTCTTGCTTTCTTAGACGTGTGTGATACAAACTATAAGCACTGCTTTCTTCTGAAAGTAGTGCTATTCCTTAAATTGTGCAACATCTAGTAGCTTTCTCTATCAGAATGTAAGCATTTATATCTGTAAGGCCATTAAGACTAAAAGTGTCATAATTACAATGGAAAGAATTCTCCTTTCTTAGTTGTCTTTGACTACAAACTATACCCACTGCTTTCTTTCCCAAAGGTGTGCAATTCCTTGCACTGGGCCACGTCTAGTAGCTTTCTCTGTGAGAAAGTATGCGTTTATATATGTAACACCATTCAGCCGAAATTCTCATACTTGTAATGAAAAGACTTCTGCTTTCCAAGGTGTGTGTGACTACAAACTATAACCACTGCATTCTTTGCAAAAGTTGTGCTATTCGTTAAAATGGGCAACGTGTAGTAGCTTTCTCTATGATAATGTACGTGTTTATATCTGCAAGGCCATTAAGCCTAAAAGTCTCAGAATTATCATGGAAAGACTTCTGCTTTCTTAGTTGTGTTTGACTACAAACTATACCCAATGATTTCTTTCCCGAAGGTGTGCTATGCCTAACATTGGGCTACGTATAGTTGATTTGTCTGTGCGAACGTATGCGTTTATATATGTAACACCATTCAGCCTAAATTGTCATACTTATAATGAAAAGACTTCTGCTTTCTCAGGTATGTGTGGTACAAACTATAACCACTGCATTCTTTCCCAAAGTCGTGCTATTTGTTAAATTGTTCCATGTACAGTAGCTTTCCCTGTGAAAATGTATGCGTTTATATATGTAATGTCATTCACACTAAATTCTCCTTCTTATGATGAAAAGACATCTGCTTTGTTAGGCGTGTGTGATACAAACTATAACCACTGCATTCTTACCAAAAGTTGTGCTATTCGATATATTCGGCCACATCTAACAGCTTTCTCTCAGAGAACATATGCGTTTATATCTATAACGCCATTCAGCCTAAAAGTCTCATACTTATAATGAAAGATTTCTGCTTTCTTAGTTGTGTGTGACTACAAACTATACTCACTGCTTTCTTTCCGAAAGCTGTGCTATTCCTTCAATTGGGACACGTCTAGGAGTTTTCTGTGTGACAATGTATGCGTTTATATCTGTAATGCCATTCAGCCTAAAGGTCTTGTTCTTATAATGAAAAGACTTCTGCTTTCTTACGTGTGTGTGAGTAAAAACTGTACCCATTGATTATCTGCCGAAAGTTGTGCTATCTTTCAAATTGGGACATGTGTAGCTGCTTTTTCCGAGAGAATGTATGCATTTCTTTCTGTATCACGATTAGGCCCTTAAGCTTCATACGTACAGTGAAAACTCTTCTGCTTTCTAAGCAGTGCTGGACTGCAAACTATCCCCACAGTTCTCTTTCCCAAAGTTGCGCTATCATGCAAATTGGGCCATTTCTAGAGGCTTTCTCTGAGAGAATGAAAGCGTTTATATCGGTCAGGGTATTTGCCCTAAAAGTCTGCTACTTATACTGAAAAGACTTCTGGTTTTTAGGTCTGTTTCACTACAAACTACACACACTGCTTTCTTTCCTAAAGTTGTGCTATCCTTTAACTTGGGACATGTGTAGCTGCTTTTTCTGAGAGAATGCATGCGTTTCTTTCTGTATCGCGATTTGGCCCTTAACTTTCATACTTACAGTGAAAACTCTTCTGCCTCCTAAGCAGTGCTGGATTGCAAACTATCCCTACAGTTTTCTTTCCCAAAGTTGTGGTTTCGTGCAAATTGGGCCATTTCTAGAGGCTTTCTCTGAGAGAATGAAAGCGTTTATACCTGTAGGGGTATTCGCCCTAAAAGTCTATTACTTATAATGAAAAGATTTCTGCTTCCTTAGGTCTGTTTCACTGCAAACTATACACACTGCTTTCTTCCCTAAAGTTGTGCTATCCTTTAACTTGGGACATGTGTAGCTGCTTTTTCTGAGAGTATGCATGCGTTTCTTTCGGTATCGCGATTCGGCCCTTAAGGTTCACAGTTACAGTGAAAACCCTTCTGCTTTCTAAGCGGTGCTGGACTGCAAACTATCCCCACACTTGTCTTTCCCAAAGTTGTGCTATCGTGCAAATTGGGCCATTTCCAGAGGCTTTATCTGAGAGAATGAAAGCGTTTGTATCTGTCAGGGTATTCGCCCTAAAAGTCTATTACTTATACTGAAAAGAATTCTGCTTTCTTTCGTCCGTTTCACTACAAACTATACACTCTGCTTTCTTTCCTAAAGCTGGGCTATCATTTAACTTGGGACATATATAGCGGCTTTGTCTGAGAGAATGCATGCGTTTATTTCTGTATCATGATACGGCCCTTAACCTTCATACTTGCAGGGAAAATTCTGCTTTCAAAGCGGTGCTGGACTGCAAACTATCCCCACGGTTTTCTTTCCCTAAGGAGTGTATCATAAAAAATTGGGCCATTTCTAGAGGCTTTCTCTGAGAGAATGAAAGCGTTTGTACCTGTCAGTGTATTCGCCCTAAAAGTCTATTACTGATACTGAAAAGAATTCTGCTCCCTTAGGTCTGTTTCACTACAAATTTTGCACACTGCTTTCTTTCCTAAAGTTGTGATATCCTTTAACTGGGGACATGTGCAGCTGCTTTTTCTGAGAGAATGCATGCGTTTCTTTCCCTGTCAGGATTCGGCCCTTAAGCTTCATACTTACAGTGAAAACTCTTCTGCTTTCTAAGCGGTGCTGGACTGCAAACTAGCCCCACAGTTGTCTTTCCCAAAGTTGTGCTGTCGTGCAAATTGGGCCTTTTCTAGAGC